>ONZH01008651.1:0-12426 GCA_900303285.1 Rhinella marina
AATGGAGGAGCACCAGCCTCTTATATCACAAGGTAAGAGCCGTCATGTGCAGTGTATACACGTGTGTGCAGTGACATGTAATGGAGGAGCACCAGCCTCTTATATCACAAGGTAAGAGCCGTCATGTGCAGTGTATACACGTGTGTGCAGTGACATGTAATGGAGGAGCACCAGCCTCTTATATCACAGTGTATACAGGTAAGTAGCCACCAGCCTCTTATGTAAGAGCCGTCATGCAGTGTATACACGTGTGTGCAGTGACATGTAATGGAGGAGCACCAGCCTCTTATATCACAAGGTAAGAGCCGTCATGTGCAGTGTATACACGTGTGTGCAGTGACATGTAATGGAGGAGCACCAGCCTCTTATATCACAAGGTAAGAGCCGTCATGTGCAGTGTATACACGTGTGTGCAGTGACATGTAATGGAGGAGCACCAGCCTCTTATATCACAAGGTAAGAGCCGTCATGTGCAGTGTATACACGTGTGTGCAGTGACATGTAATGGAGGAGCACCAGCCTCTTATATCACAGGGTAAGAGCCGTCATGTGCAGTGTATACACGTTTGTGCAGTGATATGTAATGGAGGAGCACCAGCCTCTTATATCACAAGGTAAGAGCCGTCATGTGCAGTGTATACACGTGTGTGCAGTGACATGTAATGGAGGCCATGTATTCTCCACAGATGGATCCAGGAGGAGATGTCCCCGTCCTCTGTATTCCCAGGACTGTCCAGAGGAGAAGGTCCCAGAGAACCCTCAGGTAGATGGAGCTGAGCCCTATACACATCTATATAGGGGGGTCATAGATTGTGGGGGTCTCTTATGTGGATCTGTTAGATTTCCCACCTGTCTGCTGTATTGTACTGAATTGTTACAGATGACAAATCAGGGAGAAGATCTGACTGATATTAAAATGGAGGATGAAGAAGAGAGGATGATGGGCGATCCCCCGTGTAAGAGTGAGGTGGAGGAGGACATTCCAGGAGATGTCACCACAGGTATGGAATCAGGAATGGAGAAAGTGACATCAGATTCTGTCCTTGGTGCCTTCAGGGCAGGAGGAGAATCTGATCACCGGCTGCTGCGCTGCTCTTTGATTGGAGATGTCTCCATCACATCATGAAGTCTTCTCCTTATCCAGCTGAAGGTGATCTCTGATCAGATTCTTCTCTCATTCTGGATGAAGGAGAGCCGTGGTTCCTACATTTGTGGGTAAATGGCCACAGCTAATTTTATTTTACCTACAGAGTTTGTACATTGCAATGATTTTTTTGGGAAGTAACTGTTGAGAAAAATTCCCACTAGGGAGCTACCCACACAGAGCCACCACCATACATGCTAGTCCTAGGTCTCACAGCGTTTGAGCCTTCCCAACATCAGCGGCATCACCAGCTCCTGAGCTGACCACAATATTAGCAGATTGGCCTCTAGAATCTTTTGTTTTGGCTGTACACGGACTCCATTCTTTATTGCTGCCCCACCCTCCTCATCACCCTGCCCCAGGTCCTGCCTGACACACAATCATCAGCATCGTCGCCACGTTTTTCATACTGTGATGTCATCGGCTCCTTGTATGTACTCATGATTCCCACCTCTACCACCAGAGCTGTCAGTGCCCCTGTCACCACCACCAACATAAGATTCTCTGCATCCACCGGAACCTCCTCTAGGGAGTCTAAATGCCGTTCTCACACAACTCATCAACAGGAAGACTATCTTGAAGATCTTCCATAGCACCCAAGGTGATGTCTCTTCTTCCTCCACAATAATAGTCTGTTGCCAGGGGCGTAACTACCATAGCGGCAGACCATGCGACTGCTATGGGGCCCAGGACAAGAGGGGGCCCAGTCTTAGTTGGGATCATCTCCTCTTCTACTGGAGATAAAAACTTGGTCAGGACTCTACCCTCTAAAGGAACAACTTTTAGCAAATGAGGCAGTGAGGTTCATTGAAAAGGATTTAGGCAGAAACCCCTCTGTCCTGTGTGGAGGCCCGGTCTGATCCTTGCTATGGGATGCTATGTAGGCCTCTGTCTGTTGCCTACTAGAAGAGAGGGAGAACCATGGCCTGCTACTACTGGGCGGATGGCTGGTGCCGGCTGTGCTGCTGCTTGGACTACAGAGTCCACTACAATACACGGAATCTGTGACTCAGGAAATTATGTCGGGTGGAAAGATTGCTACCAGTTTTTGATAAATTGAATTTTTTCAATGACATTGTAGAGTGCAATTGTGTTTTTTTCAAGAAAAAACATAATTGCACTCTACAATGTAATTGATTTTCCAAGTGGCTTCATCAGGTCTCAGAGATCTATGTAATCAGAAATGTGACGGATCCTCGTTAAGTTCTTGTATCACAGTGGACTTGTTCGATAGGCAGACATGGTTGGGCTTTTCAAATTTTTTTGAATTTTATCAAGTTATGATTTATGTGATAATAGTGGTCATGGGGTGCAGGGTGACGGCGGAGTCGTGGATTTTGTTAAAGTGTTGTAGAAAACTTTATTAGACTTTGTTCACATGGCAAAATCCACAGCAGAAAAACCAGTAGCGTTCAGTCAAGAGTTGTAGAAGAGTTTTGAGTGAGGTTATTGTTCTCCATTGACTTCTGTAGAGATCCACCATGAGATCCGCTTCAAAGAAGTAACATAATATAACCTCTCACGTGTTTTCAAATCACCTGCCAAAAAGAACTCTATCACATGTACAAGGTGTGAATGGAAAGCTGCTGCTGGCATTTTGAATGTGGGATTACACAAGATAAATTCCCCATTTTCCACTGATAAATCAGTTGTAGATTTTGCCCATGTGATATTAGCCTAAGGCCCCATTCACACGACTACGGGTGCCGGCCGGCATGTATTCCGCAATGTGCGAAACACACGGCCGGGCGCCCCATTGAAAATGCCTATACTTGTCCGCTGTTGCCGCGAGCCAGCCATAGAGGTGAACGGGCCCGCTCCTATTCCGCTCCTTTGCGGAATAGGGTTGGACTCGTTCACACAGGCTGAAATCCCACATGTAATTTTTGATGCAGTTTTTCAGCCAGACATAACTAGATCCAACAAGAGGTCTTATTCCTCTTCTTCCTGCGGGATCAACTTTCAACCTAATAGGAATGTATGTTTGTGTACTTTCTAAAATCACAAATTCCCATTTTTATCTTAACAGGAAATCTCAGTAAGAACATGAAGTTTCCTTCAGAATTATCACTAGATCATAAAGAAGAAGATGAAGATATCATGCAGCGCTCCTCGGGAGAAAACCTCATTACCCTTATTGTACATCCTGGACCTCACAATACAGATCTATCATATAATCCCTCTGATCACAAGAAACCTTCTCCTGACCAATCACAGATTGTTACCACAAATACAGGTCAGAAAGGGGGTGAAAGGTTTCACTGTGGTAAAGAGTCCAAAAAAGGCTCAGTTCTTTCTATACAAAGAAGAATTCGCACAAGAAAGAAGCCATACTCCTGTTCAGAATGTGGGAAGAGCTTTCGAGAAAAATCACATCTTATTGTACACGAGAGACGTCACACAGGAGAGAAACCATATTCATGTTCAGAATGTGGGAAGTGCTTCATAGATAAATCAAGTCTTGTTAGACACAAGAGACGGCACAGAGGAGAGAAGCTGTATCCATGTTCAGAATGTGGGAAATGTTTTACAGATAAATCAAATCGTGTTAGACATGAGAAAGCTCACACAGGAGAGAAGCCGTATTCATGTTCAGAATGTGGGAAATGTTTTACACAGAAATCAAATCTTGTTAAACACCAGAGATTTCATACAGGAGAGAGACTGTACTCATGTTCCCAATGTGGGAAATGTTTTGCACAAAAATCAGATCTTGTTAGACATGAACGAAGTCACACAGGAGAGAAACCGTATTCATGTTCAGAATGTGGAAAATGTTTTACAGATAAATCAAATCTTGTTAAACATCAGAGAATGCACACAGGGGAGAAGCCATACTTCTGTTCAGAATGTGGGGACTGTTTTATTACTAAAGCCAAACTTAGTTATCATCAGAGAAGGCACACAGGAGAGAAACCATATTCATGTTCAGATTGTGGGAAATGTTTTAATGATAAATCAAATCTTGTTAAACATCAGAAATTACATACAAGGGAGAAGCCTTATTCGTGTTCAGAATGTGGGAAATGTTTTATTGATAAAGCCAAACTTAATCATCAGAGCAGTCACACAGAGGAGAATCCGTTGTGATGTTCTGCATGTGAAAAATGTTTTACATGGAAATAAAAATGTAAAAATCATCAGAGAATTCACACAGAGAAGAAACCATATTCTTATTTGGACTGTGAGAAATGCTATGAAAGCAAAAAACGATAAATTTAACATATCAGATTATTCATGGACATTTACAGCCAATAAGAGGGTTTATTTGTGTTGGAGTTATCCTGGATCTACCAAAGTATCGAAATATATTTCTCTGAGGTCAACTGTGACCGATATCAACAGAGGAAAAGTATTGTGGAGATAAGGAGGAGAAAAGAAGAGCCTTGTTTACCTCCAGAGCAGAGAAGATGAACTGTCCCCATGAATCTTGCTTCTTATCTCTGTATTCACACCTCCCCCCACACTGCGGGAGAATCCAGAGTGACATGGGGAGAAGTAACGATGCTCCATGTAATAGTTTTATAACGTATGTGGACATATTAATATTTCATCTCCATCCAAACAGTATTTACAGATAAAATAAACTCTTCTATTTGCTCCACGACATCGTCACCATTGTCACTGACAGACATTGTCTTCTTGGCTCATATTCTACTTCCTCCTCGCGCTGTGACCTTCATTGCTCCTACAGACTAACCCTCCTGTGCGGAGACAGTGATATTGGTGACATGATGACTATATCACTGATTTATCTGACCGGGTGATTGTGATAATTAACCCCATATATACATTCCTGAGGTTTAATGGTAAACCTATCTAGATACTGGAGCTGAGGGATATATCGGTGGTGGGAATCACTGGTGATGTCACATCTGTTAATTAACCCCTGAATAATGGGAACATGAAGTCAGTGACCAAGTGATGCTCATATATGTGTTTCATACGTATCCTGCCTCCTTTTTTATTACATGCAGAACATGAATGGAGACATGAGGATGAATTATTAGTATTTTCAATTCTTTGAATCCAGAGGGGAAAAAAAGCATTCTGGTTTGAGAGCTGCAATTATACAAGCAGATAAACAACGTGAGTTTGTGAGCCTTCGCGTGTTTGAATTAGGTGTGTGACTTTAGATTACGTGACTTCAGATTCGGAGACTACAGTAAGTTGGTTTCATATCACTGTATTGTATTATTTTCTCTTTTATTGTGTAATCCCCATTAGAATGGCTTCCATCATTGACAGCGCAGTCCAGTGCACGTCTTGTCTGATGTCTGCAGTCCTGGAACAGCCGTTTAAGGGTGCATATATTTGTTCAAAATGTGAGCAAATGACCCGTTTGGAATCGCACATCGTGTATCTAAGCGGGCGGATTTCAACACTGAGAAGCGCTGACAATTTGGAAAAGAGTTTGCTGCTCACTGAGCAAGTACTCTATGGGGTAGATGTGGGGGAGGGGGGTAGTGAGGAGGCTCAGGAAAGTGAGGTAGCTAGCTGGGTAACAGTTAAAAGCGGGGTAGAGGGAAAAGTGCCAGGGAGGCTAGCCCTGATCTGACACAACACATTGCAAGTTGGCAGATGAGGGGGATGCCACTTCAGGGAGAGCACTGCTGCAGCCGGACACTTCCTCTGCTGGTCCAGGGAATGTCAGCTCCAGTAAGCAGGGGGCCAGGAGAGCAGGGCAGACAGGTGCTGGTAGTGGGAGACTCCATTATTAGGGGACCAGGAGAGCAGGGCAGGCCCGGGCTGGTAGTGGGAGACTCAATTATTAGCGGTACAGAGAGGTTAATCTGTCACAAAGACCGGGATCGTCGAATGGTGTGTTTTCTTCCTGGTGCTCAAGTTCGGCACATCGTGGATTGGGTTGACAGATTACTGGGAGGGACTGGAGAAGATCCAGCAGTCATGGTTCATATCGGAACCAATGAAAAAGTTAGAGGTAGGTGGAGCGTCCTTAAAATGATTTTAGGGATCTAGGGCATAAGCTTAGGGCAAGGACTTCAAAGGTAGTGTTTTCCGAAATACTGCCTGTACCACGAGCCACACAAGAAAGGCAGCGGGAGATTAGGGAGGTAAACAAGTGGCTCAAGAACTGGTGTAGGAAGGAGGGGTTTGGGTTCTTGGAGAACTGGGCCGACTTCTCTGTCGCTACAGGCTCTACCGTAGGGATGGGCTGCACCTCAATGGGAGGAGAAGATGGCTAGAAGGCTGGAGGAGTGTTTAAACTAGGGACTGGGGGGGAGGGGTAACTACATTATAGGAGGGGAAGATAACTGGAGGAACTGGGGAGGAATGGAAGGAGGAACTAGAAGCAGATCAGAAGGGGAAAGGTGTAGGGGGGAAAATATATATAAACCTTATAACTGTATGTACACTAATGCCAGAAGCCTGACTAATAAAACTGGTGATGTGTGAGGAGGAATATGACATAGTGGGAATAACTGAGACATGGCTGGATGATAGCTATGACAGTGGGAATAACTGAGACATGGCTGGATGATAGCTATGACAGTGGGAATAACTGAGACATGGCTGGATGATAACTATGACAGTGGGAGTAACTGAGACATGGCTGGATGATAGCTATGACAGTGGGAATAACTGAGACATGGCTGGATGATAGCTATGACTGGGCAGTTAACGTACAGGGTTACAGTCTGTTTAGAAAGGATCGCCAAAACCGTAGAGGGGGAGGGGTCTGACCGGAGAGGGGCGGGGTCTGCCTTTATGTAAAGTCCTGTCTAAAGCCCACACTCCGGGAAGATATAAGTGAGGGACATGAAGATGTGGAGTCTTTGTGGGTAGAAATACATGGAGCCAAAAACAATAATAAAATACTAATAGGACTTTATTATAAACCACCTAATATACCAGAGTCCACAGAAAATCTACTTCTAAATGAAATAGACGAGGCGGCAAATCATAATGAGGTCGTTATTATGGGGGAACTCCGCAGATATAGACTGGGAAACTGAAACCTGTATATCTCATAAAGGAAACAGGTTCTTGGAAATAACCAAAGACAATTACCTTTCCCAACTGGTTCAGGACCCGACTAGAGGGACGGCCATACTGGACTTAGTATTAACCAATAGACCTGACAGAATAACAGATGTGCAGGTCGGGGGACTCCTGGGAAATAGTGACCATAATATAATAACCTTCCAACTGTCATTCAAAAGAGCGTTTCTTCAGGGAGGAACAAAAATACCAAACTTCAAAAAAGCAAAATTTAGCCAACTAAGAGAGGCCATAGGCCTAACTAACTGGGACAAAGTCCTCAAAAATAAAAATACAACAACAAAATGGGAGATTTATAAAAGCATCCTAATATCTAATTGTGAGAGGTACAGACCTTATGGGAATAAAAGGTTAAGGAACAAGAAAAAACCAATGTGGATAAACAGAACTGTAAAGAAAGCAATAAATGACAAACAGAAAGCATTTAAATCACTAAAACAGGAGAGGAGCGAGGAAGCATCGAAAAACTATAAGGAAAAAAATAGAATATGTAAAAGACAAATAAAAGCAGCCAAACTAGAGACCGAGAGATTAATCGCCAAAGAGAGTAAAACTAACCCTAAAATGTTCTTTAATTATATAAATGGTAAAAAGTATAAACCTGAAGGTGTCGGCCCCTTACAGAGTAATGAGGGAGAGTTGCAGAGAGATGAGGAGAAAACAAAGCTACTAAATATCTTTTTCTCCACTGTATTCACTGAGGAAAATAAAATGTCAGATGAAATGCAGAATATAAAAGTAAATTCCCCATTAAAAGTCCCCTGTCTGACCCAGGAAGAAGTAGAGCTGCGTCTTATAAAGATTAAAATAGACAAATCTCCAGGACCGGATGGCATACACCCCCGTATCCTAAGAGAATTAAGTAATGTCATAACCAGACCCTTATTTCTGATATTTAAGGACTCTATACTGACAGGGAGTGTTCCACAGGATTGGTGCATAGCAAATGTGGTGCCAATATTCAAAAAGGGTCCAAAAACAGAGCCTGGAAACTATAGGCCGGTAAGTTTAACGTCTGTTGTGGGTAAACTGTTTGAAGGTTTTCTGAGAGATGCTATCTTGGAGTACCTCAATGAAAATAAGCAAATAACTCCATATCAGCATGGCTTCATGAGGGATCGGTCATGTCAAACCAATTTAATCAGTTTCTATGAGGAGTAAGTTCTAGACTTGACCGCAGCGAATCAATGGATGTCGTATATTTGGACTTCTCCAAAGCATTTGACACGGTACCACATAAAAGGTTAGTATATAAAATGAGAATGCTTGGCCTGGGAGAAAATGTCTGTATGTGGGTAAGTAACTGGCTCAGTGATAGAAAACAGAGGGTGGTTATTAATGGCACATACTCAGATTGGGTTACTGTAACTAGTGGGGTACCACAAGGGTCAGTACTGGAGTGGTCACTGTCACTAGTCGGGTACCACAGGGGTCAGTATCAGGCCCTATTCTCTTCAATATATTTTTTTATGATCTTGTAGAAGTCTTGCACAGTAAAATATAAATTTTTGCAGATGACACTAAAACAGCAAACTAAACTGTAGAAACCAGTGTCAGACAGCTGCTGCCAAGGCCAATAAGATAATGTGTTGCATCAAAAAGGGCATAGATGCCATTGATGAGAACGTAGTCCTGCCACTTTACACATCACTAGTCAGACCACACATGGAGGACTGTGTACAGTTCTGGGCTCCTGTGAACAAGGCAGACATAGCAGAGCTGGAGAGGGTTCAGAGGAGGGCAACTAATGAAATAACTGGAATGGGTGGACTACAGGACCCAGAAAGATTATCAAAATTAGGCTTATTCACTTTAGAAAAAAGACGACTGAGGGGAGATGTAATAACTATGTATAAATATATCAGGGGTCAGTACAGAGATCTCTCCCATCATCTATTTATCCCCAGGACTGTGACTGTGACGAGGGGACATCCTCTGCGTCTGGAGGAAAGAAGGTTTGTACAGAAACATAGAAGAGGATTCTTTACTGGTAAGAGCAGTGAGACTATGGACTCTTTTACTGTAAAGAGCAGTGAGACTATGGACTCTTTACAGTGAGAGCAGCAGTGAGACTATGGACTCTTTACTGTAAGAGCAGTGAGACTATGGACTCTTTACTGTAAGCAGTGAGACTATGGACTGTAAGAGCTTGGACTTTACGGTTTACTGTAAGAGCAGTGAGACTATGGACTCTTTTACTGTAAGAGCAGTGAGACTATGGAACTTTATGGACTGTAAGAGCAGTGGAGACTATGGACTGTAAGAGCAGTGAGAGGACTCTTTACGCAGTGAGACTATGGACTACTTGGCAGTAGAGGACTATGGACTTTTACGGTAAGAGCAGTGAGACTATGGACTCTTTACGGTAAGAGCAGTGAGACTATGGACTCTTTACTAAGATGAGACTATGGACTCTTACGTAAGAGCAGTGAGACTATGGACTCTTTATGGAGCACTCTCTCCCTGAGGAGATGGTGATGGTAAGTTCACTATAAGAGATCAGGAGGGGCCTGGATGTATTTCTGGAGGTAATAATATTACAGGTTATAGTTTCTAGAGAGGGGTCGTTGATCCAGGGAGTTATTCTGATGTCTGATTGGAGTCGGGAAGGAATTTTTTTTCTCCTAAAGTGGGGAAAATTGGCTTCTACCTCAAAGGGGTTTTTTTTGCCTTCCTCTGGATCAACTTGGAGGATAACAGGTCGAACTGGATGGACAGAGGGCTTTTTTCGGCCTTATAAACTATGTTACTATGTTATGTGTCAAGATAAGTACCGGCCGTTAGGTCGTCCCCTCATTTTTCCTCTGCTTGTTGAATAACAAATACACTTCTTGCATTTTTTTACATTTGTCCTGTTTTCTTTCCAACCAGTTTATTAGACTTTCTCAATATAAAACCAAAACCCTGGGGGTGGGAAATAAAAAAAAACTCTAACAAAAATACATAAATGATGAACTTGCACGAGAGCAATACAACTATATACAGTAAAGCCAAACAATATCTATGGGTGATTCACAAGTTTATTTCAGGTTGTGTATATTTGAATTTAAAAGGTTCATTCTTGCTACACGACGGCTTCTAGGAAACATCTGATAAATCTTGTTTTGGAAGAATATTTTTTTTATAACTTTTAATAGAAGAGATTTTCTCATCTCAGACATTTTTGGCATATCCACTGGCTGACAGAGGTGGCCTGGTTTATGGATACCCAGGAAATCATTGTTTCCGGGCAGAGGATCATTGTTCACACACCACAATCTGTCGTCCTCAATGATTCTGGCCTTGTTCCCAGGAGCGTTGGAGGCTCAGTTCAGGACCCTGGTCACATATTCCATCAAAAAGATCAGACAAAAGTCCTACATGCAGGACTTTTTTGTTCGGTAAAAAAACGGGTTACCAAACAGACTCCTGTAAGTTATGTGCCGTATGTGGCACTTCCATTATTTTCATTTTTCTGTTTCTCTAACAGGATAGGGATAATGTGGTGATCGGGTCTCTGCCTTCTTATCAAAGGCATCAATATAACCGGTGTAGGCAGATGGCAGCCCCTGAAGATTCTGGGCCACAAAAAGAGCATGAGCAGGCAGCACAGCAGCCAGACGATTGGGACAAGGAGAACCCCAATTGAGGATGGGACTATATGAATGGAAAAAAACACAATGCAGCAGCACTCTGCAAACTGTATGAATGGAGCTTTGGCAATCCCACCAGCAGGGAACTAGTAGACCCGGGCAGAATCTCTGAATCAGATGCCAATACTAGTAGAAAGGATAATCAGGTTGTCCAAGGTTGTTGGGATATCAGAACCTGTCAGCTCATGCTTTATGCGATCAGAGAGACCCTCCCAGAAGCCTGGCACTGTGGCCTCATTTTCCTAGGACAGTTCAGAAGTCAAAGTACAAAACATTGAGGTTGCCCTGTCAAAGACGCAGAAAGGAAGAGGCAGCTGATGTGGTATGGTCTGATTCCTTTAAAATGTAGTTAACAAGTTAGCTTGTGAAGGTAAACCAGCAGAAATACTGAATTTTCCCCTCACAGTGTGATGTCATTTGTATATACATGTATTCAATGCTATTTAGCCTTACAAAAATATCTCAGCTTTGCAAAATGCTTATGCAGCTGTGTCCAGTACATCCTGATACAGATTCCACTCCCCCCACCTGTCCGGGATGCTGCGGTGGAGTAACCAAGACAAGAAGAACAAAAGAATATGTGTTTAATGCTTATCGGCTTGCTGGGGAAACTCTGTGAACGAGGCCCCCACCTTTTCTACTATGTGTGTATATGCTTTTGTAATAAAAGGAGTAGCCCACATCACCTCAGTGCCTGAACGTGTTGGGAGACTCCAAACTGACATTTGTGTCCATCTTGAGATCTTACCATGTGCACAACCGTTCTTTTAATTTGGACAACTGACCTGACCTTCTTGAAGACAGATTATGTCTTCCTTAACAGTTGGCATCCAAAGTCGTGGGGCCCTCAAAAGGAGCACCTGTACCCCAATATCCGAAGGTGGTCGACATCTCCGAACCCCCATCTCTCGAAATCGAGGCCTGATCAACCTCCACGATCACGGTAAGTTTCATATACATTGTATGTGATAATTTGCCTGTGATTCGAGAGATGTGGGGCAGAGGAGACTAGACTTACGGGTGTTGTGGATGAGTCCAAAGTGACCGGACTGACTGGTGGTCTCCGCTGAGGGCTCGAACCTAGATAACGCACATAGAAGGTCACTGAGAGGACTCAGGTTGGTTGGATAGGGACCCAGACTGACAGATCTGTGATAACCTCAATAGGGACTAGCCCGAGAGTTATCAGACATAGCTAAGTGATAGGGACAGTGTAGTGAGTGACAGAGTGGTCACGGTAGGACGCATTGAACGGTCCTTATCATGCCCATTGAGCGAATCTCCCCATGATCGAAGACGGTGAGGCTGTAATTTACGAGTATATAACGAGTATATAACAAGTATCTGTATGGCCGGGAACCTTTAAAGCTTCCCTCCCTTCGTGGTGATAAGAGAGATAAGGGGTTCAAATCGATAGAGGCCATATCGATAAGGCGTCATGTTTTTGTTTAAAAAAGAAGCCCAACCTTCCTGTTGGAGCTTCTAGCGCAGTCAGTCTGGTGGAAAAAAGAAGGCAAAAGATATGTAAAGGATGTGAAGAACTTTCTTAAGATAACTGGGATGCCTCCAGGAGGCAGATTACAGCCCAGTGAAGTTTGATCGATGTAGCAAGAGCCTTCTATAGAA
>ONZH01008652.1:0-45953 GCA_900303285.1 Rhinella marina
TTTTTGTTCTTCTTTATCTGCCTGATGACCAGGGGCTGGCTGGCAAATTTTAGCCTGGGGGCAAGCACCCAGCACTGGCCCATGTGTAGCAGCCCACCTTAACCTGTTTAACTCCACCTACCATATAAAGGCAGTATAGGTAACTGGGCTTTAAATCATTAAAAGGCGGCAGCAGGTTGTGTTTTCTTGTTGGGATTGTACGTACATGTGCAATCCTGTAGCAACAGCCTGATTATTAGACGGACAAGATTTACCACCTCCAGAGCAGAAGAGACTCCATTGACTATAATGGGGTCTTCTCAGGATGCTGCTCCATTACTGGACAAAAAAGTTTGCATGCAGGACTTGTGTCCGGTCTTTTTGACAGAATCTGTGACAGTGGCCCAAAAGCAAATGTGAATATTTGGTATGAGTTCGGAGTATAGCATCAGATGAATGTTTAACAAACAAATACAGAGCATTATCCAAGATCACTGCATGAATAAAGCATCAGAACCAAGTTCATCGCATGAATACAGCACCAGAACCAAGCCTAGATGTCAAATACAGCAACAAAATCAACAACAAATATAGCAACAGAACCAAACCAATAAGTCAAATGTGCCCCTTCATGTACAGTGCCTCTTCTATGTGCCCCTTTATGTACAGTGCCTCTTATATGTGCCCCTTTATGTACAGTGCCTCTTCTATGTGCCCCTTTATGTACAGTGCCTCTTCTATGTGCCCCTTTATGTACAGTGCCTCTTCTATGTGCCCCTTTATGTACAGTGCCTCCTCTATGTGCCCCTTTATGTACAGTGCCTCTTCTATGTGCCCCTTTATGTACAGTGCCTCTTCTATGTGCCCCTTTATGTACAGTGCCTCTTCTATGTGCCCCTTTATGTACAGTGCCTCTTCTATGTGCCCATTTATGTATAGTGCCTCTTATATGTGCCCCTGAGTACAGTGTATACAAACTGTATAATAATACTCAGTAGAAGCTAGAATGCAGTGGGTAACAGAAGGTGTGACATCATCAGTCACATGTTGCTGATGGTAACGTAGTAAGAGGTATAATAGATGCAGTGGGTACAGATACATAGTATATACAGCAGTGTACTGATATGTGCGGTACTAGGTAAAAATTACACCTTGTATTCCAAATATGAGTACACATGAATATACTATATATCTGTACATAGCGCATCTATTATACCTCACATATCAGTACACTGCTGTGTATAATATATATCTGTACCCACTGCATCTATTATACTTTTATAATACATGCAGTATATACAGATATAGTATACACAGCAGAGTACTGATATGTGAGGTAAGAGTTATAATAGATGCACTGCGTACAGATATATAGTATATACAGCAGTGTACTGATATGTGAGGTAAGAGTTATAATAGATGCACTGCGTACAGATATATAGTATATACAGCAGTATACTGATATGTGAGGTAAGAGTTATAATAGATGCACTGCGTACAGATATATAGTATATACAGCAGTGTACTGATATGTGAGGTAAGAGTTATAATAGATGCAGTGTGTACAGATATATAGTATATACAGCAGTGTACTGATATGTGAGGTAAGAGTTATAATAGATGCAGTGTATACAGATATATAGTATATACAGCAGTGTACTGATATGTGAGGTAAGAGTTATAATAGATGCACTGCGTACAGATATATAGTATATACAGCAGTGTACTGATACCGTATATGTGGTACGAGGTATAAATTACATCTTGTATCTCACATGAGTACACTGCTTTGTATACTGTATACCTGAACAGACTGCATCAGTGATGTAGCAATCAGGGAAGCAGGGGAAGCAACTGCTTCAGGGCCCAAGCTCAGAAGGGGCCCCAAAGCAGTATTGAATCTTTTTATTATATCTACCGGCTTCCCCTGTGTACTGCTGTACTTTATAGAAGAGGATGCCACTTACAGCAGCAGCGCTGGATCTCCGCCCACCGAAGGTCCTTGATGAGTGGGGACAGAGTACAATTGTTGTATCCTCCTCCTATGGCTGCTCACACTCTGGGATCTGCAGTACTGGCACAGGACTTGCCAGTACTGCTTTTTGTTTTCTATTGGCTGGCAGCTTTCTATGATATCTGCTGCCAGCCAATAGTAGAATGTCATGGGATCAGGCCCCACCCACCAGCAGGAAGCTAGTGTAGAGCAGGCTGGCTGCTTCTGAACACAGAGTTGTATGATGCCTGTCCCCCCTCCCCATATGTCCTGTTATCTGACCCCCCCATAGTAATTTACTAATTAATCCCTCCACTGCGTGCGTGTATCAGTGCAACCATGTATGTGGTGAGTGCGTGTATAAGTGTTTCTATGAATGCGGTGAGTGTGTGTATAAGTGTGTTTATGAATGTGGTGAGTGTATGTATGAGTGCATCCATGTAAGTGGTGAGTGTGTGTTTGAGTGTATTCATCTATGTGGTGAGTGTGTCTATGTATGTGGTGACTGTGTATGAGTGCGTCTATGTACATATGTGGTGAGTGCATGTATCAGTGCATCCATGTACATGGTGAGCGTGTGTATGAGTCTGTCCATGTATGCGGTGAGCACATGTATGAGTATGTACATTAAGTTGGCAGGGTCCCATACAAAAATTTGCTGTGGGGCCCAGTCAGTATTAGCTACGCCCCTGCACTGCATGTATTATACCTTGTAGCTGAGTACACTGCTTTATATGCTATATATCCGTACACACAGCATCTATTATACCTTGTACCTGATGTATCAGTACTCTGTGTGTATACTATGCGTGAGGTGAGAGGTATAAAAGATGCAATGGGTACAGATATATGTGGACGGTCATATTATGATCACTGTATGAGGTATTGGGGATTGTAGTTAAGGTTATGGTTTTAGGGTTAGGATTGGTATTTACATTAGGGCCAGTATTGGGGTTAGGGGTCAGTATTAGAGTTAGGTGTAGTATTAAGCTAAGGCTACATTCAGACAACCGTAAGTGTTTTGCAGTCCGCAAATTGCAAAATATGTATACTGGCCTTGTGCATTCTGGATTTTGCGGAATGCATAGGGCCAGCCCCATATAGAAATGCCTATTCCTGTCCGCATTTGCAGACAAGAATAGGACATGTTCTATCTTTTTTTAAGGGGCCGCAGAACTACGAATGTGGACAGCTGTCCACATCTTTTGTGACCCCATTGAAATGCTAAATTGCGGAATGGATGCGGACCCAGAAATACGGTTGTCTGAATGCACCCTTAGGGCCAGCATTAGGATTAGGGTCAGTATTAGTTAGGGGCCTATATTGGGGTTAGGGTCAACATTAGGGTACATTCACACAACCATATTTCCATTCATTTCAAAGGGGCCACAAAAGATGTGGACAGGACACCATGTGCTGTCCACATTCGTAGTTCTGTTCCGCGCCCCACAAAAAAGATAGAGCATGTCCTATTCTTGTCCACAATGGCAGACAAGAATAGACATTTCTATCATAGGGCCGGCCATGTGTTCCACAAAATGTGAAACGCACACAGCCAGTATCCATGTTTTGGGGATCTGCAGACCGCAACACACATATGGTCGTGTGTATGTAGCCTTAGGATTAGGTATCAGTATTAGAGTTAGGGGTTAGTATGGTGTAGAATTAGCATTGGGACCAGTATTAGAGTTAGGGGCCAGTATTAGGGATAGGGGTTAGTAGTGTTAGGCATCAGTACTAGTGGTCGGTATTAGGGGTCAATATTAGTATTAGGAGTCAGGGGCCAGTACTACCATTAGGGCAGTTTGTACTCACCTGTCCCAGTGGTGGCATGGTCCCACAATGCAGACCCCGCCTCTTCTGGTGGGTCTGCTTCTGAGGAACATCGCAGGTGGCGTGATGACGTCATTGCGCCGCCTATGTCACATCAATGTGTCGTGGGAACAGCCGGGCAGGGAACCAATGGTTACCTTGTCCTGCCGGTGCTACTGCAGGCTCAGATGTATCTGTTTCTAGTGGATGCAGATACAAATGAGTTGAAGAACCACAGTGGCCCTGGACATCAACTGGCCTGGGGGGCATGTGCCCCTCTGCCCCCCTGCCCAGCCAGCCCCTGCTCATGACCTGTGATAGGCAGAGCATGGACATGTCCCCTTAGCTGCAGTGGGAAAGACACTCCCCTGGCCAGAGCAAGCTCTTTTTCCGTTTTCCATGTTCGAAATATCCATTAAATATAGGGTCCCAAGATAGGGGACGTATACGGTATTAAACTGAGAAGAATCGATACTGCACCGGCTGATGCTAGAGTATTTCCAAATGTATTCCGGCTGTTGTCACCACCACACACGCTAGCCCAGGGGGCACTCCTCTGGCTCTTCCAGCGAAACCTCCTTGCCCCAGCCTGCCCCCCCCCACCTACAGGCCCACTCTACAAACAATTTAGCCGGATAAGGGACGTATTAGAAGTTGTACTCATGTTTGTTTTTGTTCTTCTTTTATCTGCCTCATGACCTGTGATAGGCAGAGCATGGACACTCCCCTGGCCAGAGCAAGCTCTTTTTCCGTTTTCCGCGTTCGAAAAATCCATTAAATATAGGGTCCGTATACGGTATTAAACTGAGAAGAATCGATACCATACGGGTTAAAGCAACAGTTTTTCCAAATCCATTCCGGCTGTTGTCACCACCACACACGCTAGCCCAGGGGGCACTCCTCTGGCTCTTCCAGCGAAACCTCCTTCCCCCCACCTACAGGCCCTCTCTACAAACAATTTAGCCGGATAGGGGACGTATTAGATATTGTACTGATTCTGAATTGCCTCCTGCGATAGATGGGAATCGAACCCAGATCAACTGCTTGGGAAGTAGCTATGCTCACCACTATACCACCAGCAGGCACAGCAACTGATAAGAACAGATACTAAACTTGATTTCAGCTGCAGTGCCAGCATGAGCAGTGGTGTCACCTGCAGGCGGTGATGGACATTTGTTGCACCTAGTTGGGTGCTTCCCTAACATGTGATGGGTATTTACCTCGCCTTTCTTGGTCTGGGTGAGCACAATTGCCATGAGGGTAACCACCAGGCTGTTGCCTGAGAATTTGGGGTAATGGTGGGATTAGGCAGCCTCAGAGGCATCCATGCATGCTGCTCCTGCTGTTTCCTGTCCATTTCCGTGGTGTTTCCATCATTTTCTGAGGTTTCCAGGTTTTCACCCAGCCTTCCCTAGGCAGAGCCTTGGTCCCCCGCAAAAATGCTCGAGTCTCCCATTGACTTCAATGGGGTTCGTTATTCGAAACGAGCACCCGAGCATCGGGAAAAGTTCGACTCGAATAACGAGCACCCGAGCATTTTAGTGCTCGCTCATCTCTACTAAATAACAATAAATATAGACATCATGGGTATCACCGTTACCGCGTTACCAAAAACGCCCGTACTTTTAAAATATAAAAAAAAATTCCAATACGGCGAATTGTGTGGCGGAAAAAAGCGTCCAAATGGCGATTCGCAGTTTTTTGTCGCTTTTTTTTTCTAAAAAAAATTAAATAAAAAGTGATAAAAAAGTCATACACACCCCAGAATGGTATCAATAAAAACTTGATTGCCCCGCAAAAAATGAGCCCCCATACAGCTCCGTACACATAAATACCAAAAAGTTATAGGGGTCAAGATATGACAACAAAAAAAAAAAAAAGAAAAAGGCCAACTTTATAATTATTTTATTACTATCAAAACGCAGGAAAAACTATACATATTAGGTATCGCCGGATTCATACTGACCAGTAGAATGAAATTAACTGGTCAGTTTTAATGAACATCGAACGCCGTAAATAAAAAAACAGGAAAACTGTAGCGGAAGTGTGCTTTTTTTGCAATTTCACCCGATTTGGAATTTTTTTACCGCTTCCCACTACATCATATGCAATATTAAATGGTGGCGTTTGAAAGTACAACTTGTCCTGCAAAAAACAAGCCCTCATACAGCTATGTGAACAGAAAAATAAAAAAGTTATGGCAGTATGAAGGCAAGGAGAGCAAAACGAAAACGTAAAAACGAAAAAACCTCCAGGGGTGAAGGGGTTAAAGCTTGGGAAATCTTTTGGTATCCAAATCCGGCTTTAAACTTCTCCACAACAGTATCACGGACCTGCCTGGTGTGTTCCTTGGTCTTCATGATGCTCTCTGTGCTTTAACCCCTTGAGGACAGAGCCCATTTTGGCCTTAATGTCTGGGCCAAATTTTTGAATTCTGACATGTGTCACTTTATGTGGTAATAACTTTGGAACGCTTTTACTTATCCAGGCCATTCTGAGATTGTTTTCTCGTGACACATTGTACTTCATGACAGTCATAAATTTGAGTCAATATATTTCACCCTTATTTATGAAAAAATACCAAATTTACCAAAAATTCAGAAAAATTTGCAAATTTCCAAATTTCAATTTCTCTACTTTCAAAATACACCGTAATACCTCCAAAAATAGTTATTATTTTACATTCCCCATATGTCTACTTTATGTTGGCATCATTTTGTAAACGTCATTTTACTTTTTTAGGACGTTAGGAGGCTTAGAAGTTTAGAAGCCATTTTTCAAATTTTCACCAAATTTTCCAAAACCATTTTTTTTTTTATCACCGATGCAGATATAAAGTGATTTTGAGGGGCTTACATAATGAAACCCACCATAAATGACCCCATTTTAGAAACTACACCCCTCAAGTTATAAAAAACTGCTGTTACAAACTTTGTTAACCCTTGAGGTGTTCCACAAGAATTAATGGAAAATGGAGGTGAAATTTCAAAATTTCACTTTTTTCGTAGATTATTCATGTTAATATTTTTTTTCTTGCAACACAGCAAGGGTTAACAGCAAACTAAACCTCAATTTACATTGCTCTGATTCTGCAGTTTACAGAAATACCCCATATGTGGTGGTAAACGTCTCTATGGGTTTGTGGCAGTGGTCAGAAGGAAAGGAGCGCCATACGGATTTTGGAGGCAAAATTTGCTAGAATAGTTTTTAGGCACCATTTTGTAATTGAGAGACCCTGACGTACCCCTACAGTGGAAACCCTCATAAAGTGACCCCATTTTTGAAACTACACCCTTCAAAGAATATATTAACGGGTGTACTGACCACTTTGACCCCCTAAGCATTTTACGGAATTTGGAAACACTTGGCTGTGAAAATGAACATTTTTTTTCTTCCAATAAAATGTTGCTTTAGCCCCAATTTTTTTTATTTGCATAAGGGGTAACAGGAGAAAAGCACCCCATAATTTGTTACCCATTTTCTCCTGAATACGGGAACACCCCATATGTTGTGGTAAACTGGTGTGGGGGCACATGGCAGGACTCAGAACAGAAGGAGCGCCATATGGATTTTACAACACAGATTTTGATGGATTGGTTTGCGGGAGCCATTGATTTTTATTTTTTTGAGCTATTGTCTTATGTGGGGGCTCATTTTTTGCAGGATGAGGTGAGGTTTTCATTGGTACCATTTTGTGTAAATACGCCTTTTTGATCGCCTGCTATTACACTTTTTGTGAGGGAAGAGGGAAAAAATGGCTATTTTGGCATAGTTTTTTTTAAAATTTGTTTACAGCATTCGCCTGGGGGGCCATCTCATGTAATATTTTTATAGAGCAGGTTGTTACGGACGCAGCGATACCCAATATGTCCAACTTTTTTATTGTTGGAAAGTTTTACACATTAGATGCATTTTGAACAGAATAAAATATTTTTTTGTGTTGCCATTTTCAGAGAGCCATATTTTTTTCAGTTTTCAGGCGATTGTCTCAGGTAGGGTACAGTTTTTGCGGGACAAGATGAAGGTTGAATTGATACCATTTTGGGGTAATTACGCCTTTTTGATCGCCTGCTATTACACTTTTTGTGAGGGAAGAGGGGAAAAAAATGGCTATTTTGGCATAGTTTTTAAAAAAATTTTTTTACAGCATTCGCCTGGGGGGCCATCTCATGTAATATTTTTATAGAGCAGGTTGTTACGGACGCAGCGATACCCAATATGTCCAACTTTTTTATTGTTGGAAAGTTTTACACATTAGATGCATTTTTGAACAGAATAAAATATTTTTTTTGTGTTGCCATTTTCAGAGAGCCATATTTTTTTCAGTTTTCAGGCGATTGTCTCAGGTAGGGTACAGTTTTTGCGGGACAAGATGACGGTTGAATTGATACCATTTTGGGGTAATTACGCCTTTTTGATCGCCTGCTATTACACTTTTTGTGAGGGAAGAGGGGAAAAAAATGGCTATTTTGGCATAGTTTTTAAAAAAAAATTTTTACAGCATTCGCCTGGGGGGCCATCTCATGTAATATTTTTATAGAGCAGGTTGTTACGGACGCAGCGATACCCAATATGTCCAACTTTTTTATTGTTGGAAAGTTTTACACATTAGAAGCATTTTTGAACAGAATAAAATATTTTTTTTGTGTTGCCATTTTCAGAGAGCCATATTTTTTTCAGTTTTCAGGCGATTGTCTCAGGTAGGGTACAGTTTTTGCGGGACAAGATGACGGTTGAATTGATACTATTTTGGGGTAAATACGCCTTTTTGATTGCCTGCTATTACACTTTTTGTGAGGGAAAAGGGAAAAAAATGCCTATTTTGTCATAGTTTTTTTTAAAAAAATTTTTACAGAATTCGCCTGGGGGGCCATCTCATGTAATATTTTTATAGAGCGAGTTGTTACGGATGTGGCGATACCTAACATGTTTATGTATTGTGTGTTTTTTTATTTGTAATCAATTTTTTTAACTTTTTTTTTTAACTTATTATTTTTTTTTTCCCACTTTCTTGACTCAGATCCACTTGGTTCTTCAAGAACCAGTGGGTCTGGTATTTTACAATACACTGCAGTACACTGTATAGTTTACTGCAGTGTATTTTCTTATAGCCTGTTCAAGCTCCTGCCTTTAGCAGGAGCTTGAACAGGCTTCCATGGCAAGCCAGACGAAAGCGTCTGGTTGCCATGGTAACCATCGGGACGCTGCCACAGCAGAGCAGCGTCCCGATGGAAGGGAGAGGGAGCTTCCTCCCTCTCATCTGCCCACACCATCGGCGCTGCCAGCGCACCGCAGCGCCGATGGGAGAGGGAGGGAGCGCTCCCTCCCTGTTAACCCCTTCCATACAGCGGTCCCTACGGACCGCGGCATGGAAGGGGTTAAACTGCTGACATCGGTGCCAGCACCGATGTCAGCAGTTTCAAGCAGAGTATCGGCTGTATGCTGATACTTTGCTTGAATACCGCTCGGCCATCCTGAAAGATTATTGCGGGCGGCACTTGCGGCAGCCGCCCGCACATTGCAAGTCTCCCCCCGCCCGCCCATCTGCCCACAGCCAATCAGGGGGGCGGGGGGGACACCCTGACCTCCCCCTAAATACTGACACTCGGCGGGGATTCGCTAGAATAGCGCTATCCCCGCCGAGTACCCCTTGCCTGCTGTGAATGGCTGGTCTGAATAGACCAGCCATTCACAGCGATCGCCTTTATGGGGGGTGCACGGCACCCCCGAGGCCTTAACTATGGGTGGCTGGGTGTCTTTAACAGCACCCATTACAGCATGTAACCCCCCTGCACTGAGCAGGGGGGGTTTACATGCAGGACGTACCGGTACGCCCTGTTGCGCTAAGTACCTCGCGCCCAGGACGTACCGGTACGTCCATTGTCGCCAAGGGGTTAAACACAACCCTGAGACTATCACAGAGCAGGTGCATTTATGCGGAGACTTGATTACACACAGGTGGATTCTATTTATCTTCATCAGTCATTTAGGACAACATTGGATCATTCAGAGATCCTCAATGAACTTCTGGAGTGAGTTTTCTGAAGTAAATGGGCCAAATAATTTTGCACGCCCCACTTTTCAGTTTTATTATTACAAAAAAAGTTTAAATGATCCAAAAAAATTTGTTCCACTTCACAATTGTGACCCACTTGTTGATTCTTCACCAAAAATTTAAAATGTTATATCTTTTTTTTTGAAGCCTGAAACGTAGCAAAAGGTTGAAAAGTTCCGGGGGGCCGAATACTTTCGCAAGGCACTGTAATTACGAGTGCTGGTCCTCTTCTCTACCGTTGTTACATGTGGGCGCCACCCTCCGGACACGTGCACCGAACGCCGAAAGGACCGTAGTGCCGACCGACAAGGATCCTATCTTGAGGATAGATCATTAATATTAAAAGCCTGGAGAACCCCCTTTAAAGATAGTTAAATAACATATACAAAACTTCATCGTTCTGTGAAGGTCTCTAGGAGGGGCCAGTTACTGAGGTAAAAGGACTATTCACAATACAAAGAAATAAGCTCCTTTGGAAAAATCCATAAGGAAGGACGGCAGCAGACTCCTTCTCTTCTACTATCACTACGTGTCGGCTATGGGTTTGTGCAAAACTAGGACAGTCAACATGAGTTTTGGTTCTGATACTGCACCAGCCAGTTGACACATTTAATAAATATTTATCACAATAGTCACAATATTAATCACATTTAGTAAATATATTCACTTAATCTGTGTGTAAGTATATTTAATCTCAACTCTTTGAATTCACACGAAAACACCAGGGGACCCAATGTAACGGGGACCACCCCAAACCCAGCCACTGCATCACGATAGTAATGAATACTAGATTTATGTGGTTCTGATCAGCAAAAAAAAAAAAAGAGGATGGTACAGAGGTACATTCTAAAGATAGGGATAGGTGCAGTTCCTAAATGTAGGACCCACATATATCCTACACAATCTATGGATATGCCATAAATATTTGAAATAGAAATAAGCCTGTGTAGGCTTTTCTGGGGCTACAATATTGATGGACTATCCCCAACTAATTGTGTAACAGACATAGCTCTGTACATTTTGTAGAGACGGTATTGTTGATCAGTACTATTTACTTGAAAAGGACTGAACTGTAGTACCAGGACCAACCTTTGTGAGTTATATGATGATGGGCCTGATAAACAGTTGAGGAAAAATTATCAAGGAAACACCATCTTCAGTCAGTTAACTGAAAGGGATACAAGGAATTATATCCACACTGATCTAATATTTATTATCTATCCTAGGGATTGTCCACCAATAATACAATCCTAGAAAATACCTTAAAGGTCAGTTAATAACCTGAGAATGGGTCATGATTTACTGTGCAGATTATTTTCTTTTTTTCTTAAGGTTCTCAAGAATTGAAAAAGAATTAAAAGAATCTGATTAACAGATATGCTTGCACCATGGAATGTTTCTCTTATTGAAGTGGACTGGTTTCTTGGTCTCCATGAGATGGTCTGTTTCTCTGTTGTTCTTGTTTCAGCTTTAGAGCATGCATTGCTTTTCGATAAAGATCTGTCATACAAAGGAGTCAATATTGCAGGGTTAATAAATATATTTTTCATTGCAATGAAAGTTTACATGGTATATACTATATTATATGTTTCCTGTTATAGGAGTTGGTACAAATGTAAAAAAAAGTGTGTGAACCAAAAAATAAATATATTATATAGCTAAACAGGATCTATCAGCTTTTCCAAAATTACACCAAAGAATTCCAGAGCATAGTTTGCAATTCGTAATTCAATTGTTTTATTAAAGAGAAAATATCCAAATGTTTATGGAACCTTTTTGTTTGAACCTTTGTCAGTAGGATCTCTTTGTGGCTAGAAGATGTATGAGTAACACAAGTATGCTCCTGTCTTTGAATTCTTGATGGACTGTTAAAGGGGTTGGCCACCTTATAATAAAATGGCCTAACATGCCCTAAACTGTTATGCACTGTCACAGTAAAGTATTAAGGGGCTGTTGCTTATCCCAGTTCTTCACTTGAAGGACTGATGCTGATACACGCTGGACAGCAGAGCAGTGGTCTACGCCTTTAATAGGATCTAAGATGGTGACAATTATGTGATCTATCCAAATTACCACTGCCTCTGCTTCTTAGCATGTTCAATGTTCAAGGCACGTATAAATACAGCATACTTTGCTGCTTGTATCTATACATGAGCTGGAAGCATTCAGCAACACACCTGTCTACAGGTCGCGTGATACTGCAGTTCAGTCTCATTCACTAAAAGGTAGCCACACATTAGTCTAAAGTTGATGAAGACTGACAATTTAAACCAAAACGAACATTTGTTAAAATTTAAGGATATGTTCACAAGATGAATCATGAAAATCCACCTACAAACTTCAGCGCAGAATCCGCAAGTGTCTTTTTGTTAACTCAATGGGTGTTTGTAGCAAAACTAAATTTTCAACTCTTGGTTTTTGGCATGGATGTGCACCAAAAACCGCACAGAAAAAAGAAAAAAAAAGTATGCAGACATGTACGGATTGTTGTATGGTATGCTTCCCATTCATTTCAGTCAGAGATTCAGTGCAGATTCTGCTCCTAGATAGGGCATGCTGCTTTTTACCACACTTTCTTTTTCCACGTGAAAAAAAGAACACTGCTTCCATTGAATTTAATAGGAGGCTGTTTTGAAGCATTTTTTGGAGCCAATTTTGAGCAAAATCAGCACAAAAAAAATCTGAGTGATCCGGCCCTAACCACGAATGATAATTTTAGCTCAAGTTCACTATATAAATATAGCACCAGAACCAAACCCATAAGTCAAATACAGTACCAGAACCAAGTTCACTACATAAATACAGCACCAGAACCATGTGCAGTACACATATACTTCACCAGATTTTAAAAGTTCAGTACAGATACATAGTAACATAGTTTATAAGGCCGAAAAAAGACATCTGTCCATCCAGTTCGGCCTGCTATCCTGCAAAAATCCAGAGGAAGGCAAAAAACCCTTGTGAGGTAGAAGCCAATATTCCCCACTTTAGGGGAAAAAAATTCCTTCCCAACTCCAATCAGGCAATCAGAATTACTCCCTGGATCAACAACCTCTCTACTACTACAATCTCTAGTAACTATAACCTGTAATATTATTACACTCCAGAAATACATCCAGACCCCTCTTGAACTCTTTTACTGAGCTTACCATCACCACCTCCTCAGGCAGAGAGTTCCATAGTCTTACTGCTCTTACCGTAAAGAATCCTCTTCTATGTTTGTGAACAACATTGTTTCCTCCAGGCATGTCCCCTCGTCACGGTCACAGTCTTGGGGATAAAAAGATCATGGGAGAGATCTCTGTACTGACCCCTGATATATTTATACATAGTTATTAGATCTCCCCTCAGTCGTCTTTTTTCTAAAGTAAATAACCCTAATTTTCATAATCTTTCTAGGTACTGTAGTGCACCCATTCCAGTTGAACCCTCTCCAGCTCTGCTATGTCTACCTTGTTCACAGGAGCCCAGAACTGTACACAGTACTCCATGTGTGGTCTGACTAGTGATTTGTAAAGTGGCAGGACTATGTTCTCATCACGGGCATCTATGCCTCTTTTGATGCAACCCATTATCTCATTGGCCTTGGCAGCAGCTGTCTGACACTGGTTTCTACAGCTTAGTTTGCTGTTCACTAAAATTCCTAGGTCCTTTTCCATGTCAGTGTTACCCAGTGTTTTACCATTTAGTATGTACTGGTGACTTGCATTATTCCTTCCTATGTGCATAACCTTACATTTGTCATTGTTAAACCTCATCTGCCACTTCTCTGCCCAGGCCTCCAATCTATCCAAGTCCCTCTGTAGCAGTGTACTGTCCTCTTCTGTGTTAATTACTTTACACAGTTTAGTGTCATCTGCAAAAATTGATATTTTACTGTGCAAGCCTTCTACAAGATCATTAATAAATATATTGAAGAGAATTGGGCCCAATACTGACCCCTGTGGTACCCCACTAGTGACAGTGACCCAATCTGAGAATGTGCTGTTAATAACCACCCTCTGTTTCCTATCATTGAGCCAGTTAATTACCCACATACAGACATTTTCTCCCAGTCCAAGCATTCTCATTTTATATACTAACCTTTTATGTGGTACCGTGTCTAATGCTTTGGAGAAGTCCAGATATACGACATCCATTGATTCGCCACGGGCCAGTCTAGAACTTACCTCCTCATAGAAACTGATTAAATTGGTTTGACATGACCGATCCCTCATGAAGCCATGCTGATATGGAGTTATTTGCTTATTTTCATTGAGGTACCCCTAGAAAACCTTCAAACAGTTTACACACAACAGATGTTAAACTTAACGGCCTATAGTTGCCAGGCTCTGTTTTTGGACCCTTTTTGAATATTGGCACCACATTTGCTAGACGCCAATTCTCTGGAACACTCCCTGTCAGTATAGAGTCCTTAAATATAAGAAATAAGGGTCTGGCTATGACATTACTTAATTCTCTTAGGATACGGGGGTGTATGCCATCCGGTCCTGGCGATTTGTCTATTTTAATCTTTTTAAGACTTCGCTGTACTTCTTCCTGGGTCAGACAGGGCACTTTTAATGGGGAATTTACTTTTATATTCTGCATTTCATCTGACAGTTTATTTTCCTTAGTGAATACCGTGGAGAAAAAAATATTTAATAGCTTTGCTTTCTCCTCATTGCTCTCTGCAACTCCCTCCTTATTACTCTGTAAGGGGCCGACACCTTCATGTTTATACTTCTTACCATTTATATAATTAAAGAACATTTTCGGGTTAGTTTTACTCTCTTTGTCGATTAATCTCTCGGTCCCTAGTTTGGCTGCTTTTATTCGTCTTTTACATATTCTATGTTTTTCCTTATAGTTTTTCAATGCTTCCTCGCCACCCTCCTGTTTTAGTCATGTAAATGCTTTCTGTTTGTCATTTATTGCTTTCTTTACAGTTCTATTTATCCACATTGGTTTTTTCTTGTTCCTTAACCTTTTATTCCCATAATCTTTTGAAAACAAGTTGGTCGTGTTTAATATTTGTTGATAGTCGACAAAAGCTCTTTCATTCAAAGAAAGATCCTTTGTAAGATCTTTCTTTGAAAGAGTGTTCCCAGAAAGATCTTTCTTCCATTGCCTGATTTCATTGAACATAAATAGCCAGTTTCAACAAATATATCAGTCAATATGGACTAAAATTTGTGTGCCTCTGTCTGAGAAATGAACATTCACCTGTTTAACTGGTGTTCAATGATCAACCAACCTCTGTCTAATGTGTATGGCCAGCTTTAATCTAATTTCAGACAACATGTCCTTTGCAGAAAAAACATTCAGTACGGGGACAGGATTTCCTGTTATGGACAATGCTCCTTTCAAAGGACTGCACAGCATTATGATTTATAACGCTGTGTGTCACTGCATGACCTTACATCTACTTAAAGGGGTTCTGCAGTTGTTTAAAACTGATGATCTATCCTCAGGCCCAGTGACGTCACGACTACTATCACTGGCCTGGGCGGGGCTAAGCTCCATTCATGTGAACAGAGCTTAGCCCCACCCAGGCCACTGATAGTAGTCATGGCGTCACTGGGCCTGAGGAAAACACAGAGAAGGCAGCGGCGCTCCTGGAGCACCGCTGCCTTCTCAAACAGCTGATCGGCAGGGGTCCCGGGTGTCGGACCGCCGCCGATCCGATGCTGATGATCTATCCAGAGGATAGATCATCAGTTTTAAGCAACTGCAGAACCCCTTTAATTTTACTGACATAATGCCGTCAGTATAATTCAGTAGATGCAAGGTTGGGTGGAGAGACAGCATTATAATAGCTAATAGTTATTAAAAAAAATTAAAAAAAGCTAAAATATTAAAAAGTTTAAAATAGTCAAAGTTTAAATCCCCCCCTTTCCAATTTTACATATAAAAATATATAAACAAGTGTAGACAGGCTGGGGCTGAGAGAACAGTCACTGCCCTCTGGGATCTGCTGCACAGAGAGGCTGGGACTGAGGTAATATGGCTGCAGTGTACAGGGACTAAGACCCAAATGGAAAGCAACAGTCTTTAGTAAATGACCCCCAATGTTTTATTTGGCTGAAAGGCATGTTTATGATGACAATGTGCACTTATGATGGGCACACTCCGAACAACAGACTTATCAGGGATTTCCGCTAGCATGTCCCATTTTCTATGGGAGCGCCGAAGATACCTGATCATTGCCATCTACAGCAGTCCCATAGAGAATGAATGGAGCAGCAGGACGGCCGCTCCATCAGATTGGGCGGGGGAACAGTGACCCCATTCTTAGTGGCGCAACTAAGAGATATTACAGTATGGGGGCATCAAGGAGACATTATAATGCATGGGGACAACAAGGAAACACAAGTACATGTTTTCAGTGTTTTTTTCTTCTAAATGGGCTTTTATCGCAATATATATATCGTTATCAAGATAAATTTCTTAATATCGTTATCGTGTTAATATTTTTGATGTCACCCAACCCTAACACAATCCAGGGATAACCCAGTGTGGTGCTGTTAGTAGAAGAAAACAGCCATCGTCAAACAGCCAACATCCAGCAGCCAAATATGAAACAAAATATAAAATGATAGCGCTGTGGTAACGTAGCAGTACTGCACCTGTTGTACACTAATTTTGCTATTTAAAATTAACCCTTTCAGTACCGTGCTACTTTTCACCTCAAATCCCAGGCCGTTTTTTGCAAATCTGACATGTGTCACTTTATGTGGTAATAACTTTGGAACGCTTTTACTTATCCAGGCCATTCTAAGATTGTTTTCTCGTCACATATTGTGCTTCACGGTAGTAGTAAATTTGTGGCAAAATATTTCATTTTTATTTATAAAAAAATACCAAATTTACCAAAAATTTGGAAAAATTTGCAAATTTCAAAATTTCAGTTTATCTACTTTCAAAATACATAGTAATACCTCCAAAAATAGTTATTATTTTACATTCCCCATATGTATACTTGGCATGTATATGTATGTTGGCATCATTTTTTAAATGTCATTTTACTTTTTTGGGACGTTAGAAAGCTTAGAAGTTTAGAAGTCATTTTTCAAATTTTCAACAAAATTTCCAAAACCATTTTTTTAAGCACCAATTCAGATATAAAGTGATTTTGAGGGGCTTACATAATGGAAACCACCCATAAATGACCCCATTTTAGAAACTACACCCCTCAAATTATAAAAAACTGCTGTTACAAACTTTGTTAACCCTTGAGGTGTTCCACAAGAATTAATGGAAAATGGAGGTGAAATTTCAAAATTTCACTTTTTTGGTAGATTATTCATGTTAATAATTTTTTTCTTGCAAAACAGCAAGGGTTAACAGCAAACTAAACCTCAATATACATTACTCTGATTCTGCAGTTTACAGAAATACCCAATATGTGGTGGTAAACGTCTCTATGGGTTTGTGGCAGTGGTCAGAAGGAAAGGAGCGCCATACGGATTTTGGAGGCAGATTTTGCTAGAATGGTTTTTAGGCACCATTTTGTAATTGAGAGACCCTGACGTACCCCTACAGTGGAAACCCTCAAAAAGTGACCCCATTTTGGAAACTACACCCTTCAAAGAATATATTAAGGAGGGTACTGGCCACTTTCACCCCCTAAGCGTTTTATGGAATTTGGAAACACTTGGCTGTGAAAATGAAAAGTTTCATTTCTTCCAATAAAAATGTTGCTTTAGCCCCAAATTTTTCATATTCACAAGGGGTAACAGGAGAAAAGCATGCCATAATTTGTTCCCCATTTTCTCCTGAATACGGCAACACCCCATATGTGGTGGTAAACTGCTGTGGGGATACATGACAGGACTCAGAACAGAAGGAGCGCCATATGGATTTTGCAGCACAGATTTTGATGGATTGGTTTGCGGGAGCCATTGATTTTTATTTTTTTGAGTTATTGTCTTATGTGGGAGCTCATTTTTTGCGGGACGAGGTGACATTTTCATTGGTACCATTTTGGGGTACATAAGACTTTTTGATCGCCTGCTATTACACTTTTTGTGAGGCAAGGTGAAAAAAATGGCTGTTATGGCATAAGTTTTAAAAAAAATTTTTTTACAGCATTCACCTGGGGGGCCATCTCATGTAATATTTTTATAGAGCAGGTTGTTACGGACGCGGCGATACCCAATATGTGTAACTTTTTTATTTTTGGAAAGTTTTACACATTAGATGCATTTTTGAATAGAATAAAATTTGTTTTTTGTGTTGCCATTTTCAGAGAGCCATATTTTTTTATTTTTCGGGCGATTGTCTCAGGTAGGGTATCATTTTGCGGGACAAGATGACGGTTTGATTGGTACCATTTTGGGATAAATACGCTTTTTTGATCGCCTGCTATTACACTTTTTGTGAGGGAAGAGGGGAAAAAATGGTTGTTTTGGCATAGTTTTTTTTTTTTTTTTGCAGCATTCACCCGGGGGGCCATCTCATGTAATATTTTTATAGAGCAGGTTGTTACGTACACGGCGATACCCAATATGTGTAACTTTTTTATTTTTGGAAAGTTTTACACATTAGATTTCTTTTTGAACAGAATCAAATCTGTTTTTGTGTTGCCATTTTCAGAGAGCCATATTTTTTTTTTCGGGCGATTGTCTCAGGTAGGGTATCATTTTTGCGGGACAAGATGACGGTTTGATTGGTACCATTTTGGGGTAAATACGCCGTTTTGATCGCCTGCTATTACACTTTTTGTAAGGGAAGGTGACCAAAAAATGTCTGTTTTGGCACGTTTTTTTTTTTTTTTTCAGCATTCGCCTGGGGGGCCATCTCATGTAATATTTTTATAGAGCAGGTTGTTACGGATGCGGCGATACCCAATATGTGTAACTTTTATTTTTGGAAAGTTTTACACATTAGATGCATTTTAGAACAGAATAAAATCTTTTTTTTTGTGTTGCCATTTTCAAAGAGCCATATTTTTTTAAGTTTTCAGGCGATTGTCTCAGGTAGGGTATTGTTTTTGCAGGACAAGATGACTGTTTGATTGGTACCATTTTGGGGTAAATACGCCTTTTTGATCGCCTGCTATTACACTTTTTGTAAGGGAAGGTGACCAAAAAATGTCTGTTTTGGCAAGTTTTTTTTTTTTTTCAGCATTTGCCTGGGGGTCCATCTCATGTAATATTTTTATAGAGCAGGTTGTTACGGACGTGGCGGTACCCAATATGTGTAACTTTTTTATTTTTGGAAAGTTTTACACATTAGATTTCTTTTTGAACAGAATAAAATCTGTTTTTTGTGTTGCCATTTTCAGAGAGCCATATTTTTTTTATTTTTCGGGTGATTGTCTCAGGTAGGGTATTATTTTTGCGGGACAAGATGACCTTTTGATTGGTACCATTTTGGGATAAATACGCCTTTTTGATCGCCTGCTATTACACTTTTTGTAAGAGAAGGTGACCAAAAAATGTCTGTTTTGGCACATTTTTTTATTTTTTATTTTTTACTGCGTTCACCTGGCGGGGTGGATGACGTGATATTTATATAGAGCCGTTCGATATGGACGCGGCAATACCTAATATGTTTATCTTTCTTTTTTTACAATTTTTTTTAACTTTTTTTTTGGAAAATGGCTTTTTTTTTTTACTTGAAACTTTTATTATTATTTTTTTTAGGAAACTTTATTTTTTAACTTTTTTTTCCACTTTAACTTTTGGGGGTCTGATCCCCTTTACAATGCATTACAATACTTTTGTATTGTAATGCATTGGCTTTCAGTGTATTACTCAATGTAATACACTTACAGCCTGCTTCCTGTGCGATCCAGGGGGCTGGATTGCACAGGAACGCAGGGATAGCAGCCACGATGCCTAAGGAAGGCATCGGGCTGCTATCCAAGCCATCGGGTCCCCGTCACAGCAGCGTGGGGACCCGATGCCCCCCCCCCCCCCGCTCGCCATCCTGAAGTCCTTTCACTCCCGCACACCGCTGGCGCATTCAGCAGGGGTCCGGCACTTGGGCACAGCCGGACATCCGCCTCTGATCGGGCGGGCACAGCTCCTGCGCCCGCCCGATCAGAGCGCAGTACATGTACGGCGCTGGGACTTGCCGCAGTCATTTTTGCGCCATACATGTAATGTTGATTTTTTTTTGCAGTTTTTCCGTCCTGCATCTATTGAGCAACAATCCATAACTGATTGCATCTTTGCTCAAATATATCATATTTGTCACTTTGTAAGAAAAAATCTTGCTAAAAGGTGCCAGTGTCGTGTGTTGCTACATGCTGGTGTACCATAGTAAGCATATTATTTTTCTGTTTCTTAGTTTCACCTATCCCTGCACAATTAGTTGAAGTTGGACCCTGTTCCTGAGTCAATTAATTGTTAGGATTGAGTTTAACTGCCTGCCAACTTATGTCCCTCACACACATAAGGAGGACAAAATGGGGGGCGGTCTGATCTGAGATCTGATATAGGGGTCTGATTTTCCTCCTCTAAACGCTAAGTGCATTTTAACATCAGGTGCATCTTGATGACTTCTTTATGACTAGAGTAATATATAAAATCAACAAAGAAAATGCATGATATTGTATTTGTGGGTAAAGTATATTTTGTTATAATAGCCATTACAGATGAGAGAAGTTTCTAAAAATTAGATTCAGACGGTTCGCCGAATTTTTACCAAAAATTTTATTAGATCCAAATTAATTTGTCACGAACCGTGTTATAAATGAGCTATTTCCCGGCTGGCAGGAATAGTGTCTCTCAGTGTACATCACTGTGCATCACAGAAACATTCATAGCTAGTCCGTTGTGATAGTGAAATAGTTACTGTGCGTCAGTATGGCAGGCAGGTGACAAGTGTAAATTTGTGTTAACATTACTAGTTATTTTTCCCTCTGATCCATCAGAACAACCCCTAAAAAACGGATCCTGTCTTTTGAGCATCCTCCTCCTCATGGTCAGTATTTGGTCAGTATTGGTGAGGCCCAAAAAAAAAAAAAAAAACAGGAGTGGGTCCAAACAGAGATGACAGGTGATGAGAATATTCGCATGTCTTCTGTGTTTTGAACCCACTCCTGCTTTTGTCTTCCAAATCATGATCAAATCCTGATGCAAAATACTGACCGTATGACTATCACAATGGACTAGCTATGAATGTTTCTGTGATGCACAGTGATGTACACTGAGATACACTATTCCTGCCAGCCGGGAAATAGCTCATTTATAACACGATTCATGACAAATTAATTTGGAGCTAATAAAATTTTTGGTAAAATTCGGCGAACCGTCTGAATCTAATTTTTGCATGAGTTTGGGCCATTTGACTTTAAATTCATTTTTATTCAGATGGAAAAGTCCTGCATGCACGGTCAGTATTTGGTCACTTTTTTGCATCAGTATTTGATCACTACTGGTAAGGCAAAAACAGGAGTGGATCCAAAACAGAGATAACATGGTGAAAATATTTCCATGCCTTCTGTGTTTTGGACCCACTCCTGCTTTTGGCTTCCAAATCATGATCAAATCCTAATGCAAAATACTGACAGAGGCTGTATAAATTCTCCAAAGACATGATCCGTTTTGCTTTACATTTTTTAACTTCTCTCCAGCAGAGGGGGGTCAGAATGGACTAAGGACCGTACCATTCTGGTAAAACTACATCTGAATCTGCCATAGTATTTACTGACACCTGCTGGTAGACCAAGTACATTACATGGGAAACAGTTGCATAACATTGAATATAATACATATTAATGCTGGTGATGACATCAATGCACAGAATTACATTTCTAGAGTAGCACACAGATAGAAGCTGGTTATGCAGAGTTGTAACACTACTCTGGGGTGTTACATTCCCCCTTACTTAAAGTCAAGCCATCCTCGGCTTGTGCTTAGGATTAGCATATAGGGAATCTCAAAGGGAAGTTTGCAGGGAATCCAATGAATACAAGGTGCTGCATGAAATAGATACATATAAATGACATTACATACATATATAGACAATTGAGCTACTATGCTGGTACGTTCCTGCCTTGTGAGTAGGGTGTCCGATCTCTGTTATCCCCTCTCAGCAGACGAACAACCTATGTAAACTGCACTAAGCAACCATTTCTGACTGACTTTGAATATTCTGGACCCCGAATACCAAAGAGAGCATGGGGGTGTCTTCACTCTGTAATCCCACCATTGTGAAATGATACGCCCGCAAACAGAAGGGTGGCTTCATCCTGTAATCCCTTCCAAGCACCAAGGCCTAATAATGCTTTACGCTTTGTTATAATACTTTCCTGAAGGCGGTGCACAAGGCCTCAGGACACAGTGAACTAGGAGGAGGGAGGCCAGCCCAACTTCCATAGTTCTAAGGAGACTATACTCTCAAAACACACATATATATGACACATCTATAGCAGCGAGGATAACCCTGAAGGAATAAGAGAAAACTGCTTGTGGCTCTGACACCTGGCTACCATGAACCGCTAGTGTGAAACGCCCTCAGAGGCAGTATATATATCTGAGGTAGAGACAAGTAAGGTGCTAACTATCTGGCTAAGTGCATGACCATACATTAAAGTACATTGGACACATTGTGGTACCTGTAAAGAAATACACAATGGGCAGTATTCTTAAAACGTTGCTGAAAGGTAAAAACATTAGTGCAAACATTTTAGTGCAAATATATTAAAGGCATAATATAGGATATCTGTGGTTACATTCAAGTCCATCTTTTCTTCTTCTTTTGCTGGAAATATAATGTCCAACATCTGTATTGATGATTTGTAATCCACATGGGTAATAAAATGGGTTCTAAATAGTAGAAAAGGTTCCTTGAAAAACCCTTTTAAAAGTGATTTCCCAACAACCTGAAAAGGGGGGAAAAAGGGTAAAATGCACGAACATGGTGCAACTGGGATGATTGCAGATTGGGGGAGTCCTGACACACGTGTCTTTCTGGATAGAGACAAACAGGGCAACAAACACAACACAAAGCCAACAGGCTCTCACCCTTCATGGATCAGTCCACCTGGTGGCTCCCAGTAGTCCTGGAGTTGAGGCGCAGTTCTTAGATGCGGGCTCCCTCTAGTGGAAAGCCGGCAAATCCTCCTCGCTGCTGCTGGAGCTAAATGCCATGAGAGGGCGCTCCTGCCTCTGGTAGGCTGTCCGATAAGCGGCGGCCATTCCCCAGCGTTCTCTCAACGATGCTTGTGGCACCTGTCTGGGCAGGGTCCCAGTGGTCACACTGGTGACTGCGGCAGCCATTTGGGACCACACCCGGTACTGCCCAGATACTCCTGCTGGGGTCACTGGCGACAGAACCGAGGCTTGGCCAGAGGCCTACCCCGGGCAACAGATAGTGCCGCTGGTGCCTCCTGCAGCGGATGATATGTGGCCAGGGGGTTGAAAATAAATTTACTCGCAGATATTTGTCCCACCTGGAGAACTGGCAGTGAAGGTAATCCTGGGATGAGAGGCTCCGGTTCGCTGGTCGGGGGTCTTGGTCCCGGTACGCTGGGGCCTTCCCTCTCCTGGCTTCGAGGCACCGGAGCAGTTGCAGTGGCCGTCGCTGGCTCCTCCCACTCTTCTGTGGGCTCCTCCGTTCTTCGGGATCGCTGGATCACCCTCACCCCGGTGGCGAAGGGGTGTTGCAGACTCTTCATGGGTGTATATTCCACGAAATCACCAGCGTGGAGGTTGTGCTGAGACGGAGGGAGGTATGGCCTCTTCATGGAGCGACGATTGACGTAAAGCTCCTCAGCCGACTCCTCGTCTGTAATGAATCCCACGCCGCGGTCCATGCTGAACCATAACACGGTTCCGGCACGTCTCTCCAGAGTTGGGTCACCAGGCCGGGGGTGTTCTAGGACTTCCACCACCCACTCTTCCACTCGCCGTTTGTACTCCCAGCAGGTATATACATTCTTTGTAACCTCCGCTGGTACAATGAGGTTTTGCCTCAGGTCATCAGGCTTAGGCCTCACCGACGGGGTCACTCCAGCCACCGCTCTGCGTTCCTCTTCCAGAGCGCCGGTCAGGACACTCTTCGTCCGTACATAAGATGGCTTACGTGCGGATCCTTCTGCCGTCTCTCTCTTCTCTCCCACCAAGTTAGGTGTGGTGGCAGGTACTCCGGCTGCCGTAGCCGGCGGGACGGTCGTGTCAGGGGTCTTCTTGAGCCGGGTACTCAGGTTTAGCTGATCCAGAGTAATCTCTTCCCCTCGGGGTTCAGGCTCGTAGGGGTAGGTACCCCATACCATATCTCCCCAACTAGGGCCGCGCTAGGAGTAAGAGGAGGAGCTAAGGGTGTGGAGTCTTTGCTCTCATGACTCCCCACAGTAAGTTCTGTAGAGGGGCGTGCCATGGTTTTCCCGCTCTTGATGGGGCAGTTTCTTTTCTTCTGCATGAAGAAGCTGCGCCACTTGTGAGAAAATGGCGTTGTTAACTCCTCTGGTGCTGGCGCGCAGCGTTTTGCGCCGTTTGCATCGCAGTAACTGTAGTAAAGTAATTTTTCAGGGAACATTTGTCAAATTCCCTGGCCTTGTAGATAAAAGGCTATCAGTTTAAAGTCTGTATTGTATGTTTGAGCTGTGGCCTTAGCGATGTAGGCACTTCAGACTCATCCTGTTCATGACGCCATTTGCAGCGGGCGGAACCGTGGTTGCTACGGGGGGGCGACCCTTTCCCCCTCCAGGGCCCTCTAAGGAGATCTTCCTTCTGTCCCAGTGGTAGGAGTGCCAAGGGGTATCTGGGCCACTTAGGTCTTTGTTGGGATTGTCACGGTGTTCCTACCTTGTGAGACGAACAGGCCCCAGGCGGTGGCTCCGGCTGCAGAAAATTACTAGTAGTAGTAATAGAGGGTCATCAGATGGGAATTATGCACAGACTTTTGTGGAAGATCCAACTTGGTTTTATTTACTTAACTTTGAATGCAGATAACTCAATTCAGTCGTCAGCTTGGTGTCCAGCAAGTGCAGCTTTTACATATACTTGGCAGATGCTTGGAAATACAGGTTTCAGGCTTCCTGTTCTAAGCTGAGGCTACTTCTTAAGTCTGGCTTCCCTTTAGAGTATTGTTGTGCCTTATTGCAGGCTGTATTACTCAGTCTTTAGGGCACAGCAGAGCTGAAGGTGCTCTGCTGTCCTGCACATGTCTTCCCCAATCAGGGGGCAGGGGACAACTGCCTACTAAACTGTCATTTCCTCCTCACTGCAGGAAGTTGGAAGAACTTAACTTCTCTCCAGCAGAGGGGGGTCAGAATGGACTAAGGACCGTACCATTCCGGTAAAACTACATCTGAATCTGCCATAGTATTTACTGACACCTGCTGGTACACCAGGTACATTACATGGGAAACAGTTGCATAACATTGAATATAATACATATTAATGCTGGTGATGACATCAATGCACAGAATTACATTTCTAGAGTAGCACACAGATAGAAGCTGGTTATGCAGAGTTGTAACACTACTCTGGGGTGTTACACATGAGGAGTCAATATAGTTGCCCAGTCACAGAGTGGGAAGGTGGGGGGAGAACCGCACAAGATGGTGGGTGGCAGTAGAAGATGGCAGCAGAGGCATCAGGCGGTTGGCATCATCAGAATAGTGGCTGAAGCACGTGGCCAGAAGTTAAAGGCCATTTTTCACAATGTTCTGGTGTGTCAGCATTACTGCCAGAATAATTACTGCCAGAATACTCTACTGATTCATCTATAGAAAGGTTAATCTCTCAACATTTCCTTTTGAAAGGCGAGATCTCTTTGGGGTAACTATGCCCCCACCACACTCCCCCAACACCAACACCCACTCTGATGCCACACTACTGACTGGGCAGGAAAGTTTGCCCAGGGCAACTTTGCCAGTTGCAGCCACAAATCAAGTTTGGCTACCCATTAGTCCAGGGTATTTTGGATCTGGAGTTGCAGGGTACAGTCCAAATATGTAACCATCTGCTGGTTCAGGTTCTTCTCCATGTCCTGCTGCTGCTGGGTGGTTTCTTCAGTGCTCATTAGAAACTCAAGACATAAGTTGCTTCTCATGGAGCTGGTGCTGCTCCTGCCCCCCTTCCTCCAGCAGTGGAGCATGAGTGCAGGGGCTCACCCTGGTCAGACCTTTGTGTGGATGGGTGATGGCGCACATATGCAGTGACCAACTGACAGCATAGTTTTTCAATCCTCTCAGTAGGTGTAAAAAAGACCCCTATTTTGGCCACGCAGCGAGGGTCTAATACCATGAAGAGTCATCCCTCAGCATGCATCTGGGCATTTGCACAAGGGAATTGTGGGGACTCCCTGCTGTCATCTCTACTGCATACTGCCATGGTCTATCGAGGTCATCTGCCTGGTCTTCCTCATCAACTTCCAGCTCCTCCTGTTCCTCTCCTGTCACTTGGGCAGATAAATCACTGATTTCTTTATACATTTCCTGGGTGTTAATGTCCTCCTCCTCTGCCATTTCAGCCCCAACAGGGCTCAGGTGGCCATGAAATGTAAGCACAACGTCTTCTGTCCCCTGGCCAGCCAGATTTATCAGCATCTATTTGAGGACATGTAGAAGTGGAATGACATCATTCATTCCATAGTGCTGGTGACTGAGAAAGTGGCCTCCTCAAAAGGCCTGAGCAAACAGTCAATGGCATCTCATGCCTTAAAGCTGCTAACATACAGATGTAGCAGCTCTTGCGCTCACAGTGGAATCGTATGAGCGCAGAGCGATATCACGTTTTTTTTTATTGAAGAATTCAAGGTGTAATTTGTTTTATTCACCAGCAGAGGGCGCATGGAACTACAGTTTTATACTCTAGTTCCTTTCAATGTAATTCCTTTCAATGAGACTCCGCTGCTGAGGAGGAGAAGAAGCCGGAGGAGGAGGTTAGTGGTTTGTTTGTTTTTTTCTATTTTGCAGGATCGTGAATGCAGAGGACTACTTCGGATTCGGTGGATTACGTTGGACCAGCTTTTATATTTTTTAAGTAAAATGGTCAAACAGGGGTCTGAGGGAGTATTTATTTCAATAAAATATTTTATAAGTGTGTGTGTTTTTTTTTTTTACAACATTGCAGTTTTAGTAATCATGGCTATCTACAGAAGGGCCATGATTAGTAATACTGGGCTTAGTGCTTGCCGGTATGGCCAACACTAATTCAAACATCTATTACCTCGGCACCCACCGCCACCAGGGGTGTCGGGAAGAGCCGGGTACCCGCAGGACCGGACCTTCTAAATTGAGGGTCCGGTTCTGGGGCAGTGGCAGGCTGTTACTGTTAGGCTGGAAAGGGCCAATAACCATGTCCCTTCCCACCCTGGTAGTGCCAGGCTGCCGCTGCTGGATGTATCTGGCTGGAGAAGGAAAAAAGGGGGGACCCCACGCAATTTTTTTTCAACAATAATTAAATAATTTTAAAAAATGGCGTGGGGTCCCCCCTGTTTTCCTTCTCCAGCCAGGTACAACCAGCAGCGGCAGCCTGGCACTACCAGGGTGGGAAGGGACACGGTTATAGGCCCTTCCCAGCCTAACAGTAACAGCCTGCAGCTGCCCCAGAACCGGACCCTCAATTTAAAAGGTCCAGTCCTGCGGGTACCCGGCTCTTCCCGACATCCCTGGTGGCAGTGGGTGCCGAGGTAATAGATGTCAGGGTTAGTGCTGGCCATACCGGTAAGCACTAAGCCCAGTATTAGTAATCAGGGCCGTCTGTAGATAGCCGTGATTACTAAAACTGCAATGTTGTAAAAAAAAAAACACACACAAGTATAAAATATTTTATTGAAATAAATACTCCCCCAGACCCCTGTTCGACCATTTTATTTAAAAAATATAAAAGCTGGTCCGACGTAATCCACCGAATCCGAAGTAGTCCTCTACATTCACAATACTGCAAAACAGAAAAAAACAAACAAAAAAAACAACTAATCTCCTCCTCCTCCGGCTTCTTCTCCTCCTCAGCAGCGAAGCCTCTTCCTTCTTCTGCTTCTCCTCAGGCTTGTGCTGCTGCTGCTCCTCAAGCCTGCGAAGGTTGAGAAGCAGCAGCAGCACAAGCCTAAAAGCTGGTCTGACGTAATCCACTGAATCCGAAGTAGTCCTCTGCATTCATGATCCTGCAAAATAGAAAAAAACAAACAAACAAACAAACCACTAACATCCTCCTCCGGCTTCTTCTCCTCCTCAGCAGCGGAGCCTCATTGAAAGGAATTACATTGAAAGGAACTACAGTATAAAACTGTAGTTCCATGAGCCCTCTGCTGGTGAATGAAACAAATTACACCTTGAATTATTGTAGCGTTTTTCTGGATTTGCGATTTGTTAGCAAGGAATCACGAAACCAGTGAGTGCAAACGCTACTACATCTGTAGAAGTTACACAAAGAATTTCCCCTGTCCATCTGAATCATCAAGAAACCGTTCACAGGGGGGCATGGCCTGGCAGCAGAGGCGAATGCACGCAGCTGTGTGAGCTCTGCTGTGGATCACAGAGGAGCGGGCTATTAAACAACTTTCAAGAGAGCAATTATGGGCAAAAACAATCGGGACAAGCCCAAGGAGACCCCTGGACCCCCCCCAGACAGGTTTTGGGGCAATGGGAATTTAGATCGTTTTGTGAAAAAGGCCTGTGTTCAGCAAGCGAAGCAGACACGAGGCTACGGATTCAGAAGATGGAGATGGTAGTGACACGGAGGGGACAACCACCAGAGACAGCCTGCCAGTGTCTAGATCCTTTATGCGCCAACTACTAGCGGATGCTCTGGACCCATTAGTGCAAGAGATAAAGGACCTTAAACACGATCTGAGGCAAATGGGAGACCGAGTTGAGACGCTGGAGACCTCACAGGCCGCCATAGTGGACTTTGGCACATCGGTTTCTCACAACCTAGACCACGCTCAAGTGCACCTTAATTACCTTTACAACCAGCTGGAGGACCAAGACAATCGGGGGAGACTAAATAACTTGCATTTGAAAGGGTTTCCTGAAACCATCTCTTCAGACGCCATCTTGCCCGCGCTTACCACATTCTTCACAGGCCTACTGGGGTCAGAGCTTTCAGCTAAAATCTCCTTTGAAAGAGCACATAGAGTGCTCATACCAGCTCTGGATCCCGCTGGTCCCTCACAGGACATCATATGTAAGCTTACACACTTCCAAACTAAGGAAAAAATCTTAAAAGCGGCAAGATCCTCGCCTCACCTTCATTATGAAGGGGCAGCTATTTCGATCTTCCAGGATCTTTCCCCCTTAACCCTGAAGAAAAGGCGATCTTTGCGCCCTTTACTAGATGTTCTGAAAGAGCGCAGACTGACATATAGATGGCTATATCCGTTCGGCCTGCTTATCAATACTCCAGAGAGGAAGACGGTTATTCGTGCTCCTGCTGACCTAAAATGAGTATACGATCTCCTGGGCATTGAGGATCTGCATATCCAGGACTGGAACGCTGCCCAAGAACTTGCACTTCTGCCAGCTCTTCCCCTGGTTGCCCCATGGACCCCGGTGGGCTCTGGAAAGGCACAGCGTCAGAAGAAGAAATCTGGAAAATTGACTCCCAGAAAGATTCAGGTGGACACTGCCTGATAGTTTGGAGTGACCTAGCTATATTTTTCCTTTCCTTCTACACTCCTTGCCTTCCATGTGGTGAGACTGTTCATATCATTGCCTCCTTTATTTGAGTACGAGATTCTCTGTTTAACTGTCTTTCAGTTACAATCCTCCATCTTATTTTTCTATCTTTTAATTTTATATCTGCCTTTACACTAATATATTAAGGGAACTTACCTTCCCACCTGCTATACTGCCCGTATTGCACTGAGCTGCCCGCTCCTCGGCTCAGATCCATCCTTTTGGCAGCCTATGCCTATAATGTGTTATTATCTACAGCTCCACTCAGGAGCCAAGTTTGCTGTTTCCTGTTACTACCTCTGTCTCTTTTCATGGCAAAGGTTTACTGTTAGCAGTCGCCCGTCAGAGAATGTTGATTTTCTTTGGTTTATAAATGAAAGGGTTTTACTTTTGTATTTTCTTTTCTTTGTTCCCCATCCCTCTCTCCTTCCCTCTTGCCTGTAAGGGGTCTCCAGTCCCTAGCATCTACAGATATGTCAATATATTGGTATAGCATTTACTTGCACTTGCAGCTTTTGGTAGGCTGTACTGTCCTGCTTTACATGCTCTTATCATTTTATTCCAGCCCTTATTTTATTTGTTTATATGATTCTACCTATGTGTACTGTATAAATGACTGTGGTCAAAGTTTGCTTGTTTAATGTAAAGAGGTTGAACGTCCCAGCAAAGCAGAGCCAAATATGTAATATGCTGAAAAAGCTTATGTCAGATATCTTGCTATTGCAGGAATCATGTTCCCCAACTCAAACATTTAGTATTCAACCAGTGGTTCCATAGTACTTCACCTGATTCTGCCTCTAAAGGTGTCAGTATTGCTATTCACAGACATCTCCCCTTCGTGGTACGTTCGACTCTCTCGGATGAGCAGGGTCGGTATGTTTTTATCAAAGGGTTGATGGGCACGCAACTGATCACCATAGGCAACTTGTATGTACCTAACTCGGACCAGACGCTGTGGCTTAGAAGTGTTCTGGTGGTCTTTCAGAAATTTGCCAAAGGTGTAACCGTCCTGGGCGGAGACTTGAATGTGACTCTGCGCCCGGAGATTGATTCTTCTACAGGTTCCTTGGCCCTTTCTGGCATATCACTCAGATATATCCGCAACAACCTGGCTAAAGTGGGCTTGGTGGATAGTTGGAGAGCTTTAAATCCCACTACTAAAGATTACACCTACTATTCACCAGCTCACTCCTCATACCAAAGATTAGATTATATCTTTGTATGTACTTCCCTCCTACTCTGTTGTCAAAGAGCCTCCATTGGGTCCATAACATTATCTGACCATGCGCTAATATTTCTACAGTTTCTCTTACGTACTCTCCCAAAAAAGGAAATGATTTGGAGATTGAATGAAACTGTTTTATATAACCCCTCACACAGAGATTTTATCACTAATAAATTGACAGATTACTTTAGCATCAATGCAACAGATGATGTTTCTCCTGGTGTAATCTGGGAGGCTCACAAGGCAGTGGTGAGAGGTCATTTTATCTCTTTAGGCTTGCATATTAAAAAATCGAGAGAGGTAGAAATTCTGGCTTTACAATCCAAGATACAAGCTGTAGAAGCAAAACATAAAAAACAATTATCTAAAGAGGTTCTCCACGAGTTGGAGCTCCTTAGGTCCCAACTTAAGAATAAGCTGAACAATAGATCGGCCAAACTCTACGTTTCATCTAGATTTAAATATTGTGCCCACGGGGACAAAGCCACCAAGTTCATGTTAGCGTAACTGAAGAAAAGACAGGTACATTCTTATATTCATTCTATTCAATCATCATCCGCTCAGTCCCTATTACAAACGGATCAGATTGCAGCTAGGTTTACTGAGTATTATAAGCAGTTATATAACATTAAAGACCAGTCTGCTACTTCCTCTTCGGTCAATAATGTTTCTGACCATATGGTACAGTGGCTCTCTTCCCTTAACCTTCCTACTTTGACCCCTGACCCCTCCCGGAACTGAAAAACGCTCTCAAACTTTCTCCTCTTCATAAGAGTCCTGGGCCAGATGGCTTAACTATGAAATACTATGATTCTTTTCAAGATATTCTCCTGCCTCACTTACTTAATGTATGTAACTCCTTATGGAAGGGAGAACCACTCCATCCCCATATGCTTTTGGCTCAGATTACTATCATACCTAAGGAGGGGAAAGATCCTTCATTATGCTCAAGCTACCGTCCGATCTCCCTCCTGAACAATGATCTGAAGTTAATAGCTAAAATGCTGTCCCTCCAGCTACGATCACTTTTACCTCAGTTAATCCATATGGAGCAGGTTGGTTTTGTTAGTGGCCGAGAGGGTCAGATGAATACTAGTAGGATAGTTAATATCATCCAACATGCGCATAATACCTCCACCCCGCTAGTCCTTCTTGGCACTGATGCCGAGAAGGCCTTTGATAGGGTTGATTGGCAATATATGAGGCATGCCTTGCGGACTTTTCGCATACCTGACGCCTTTATAAAAGTGGTCATGGCCATGTATAGCATGCCTAGTGCTCGGGTTCTGGTTAATGGGACATTATCACCCTCATTTACTATCAGTAACGGGACTAGGCAGGGGTGCCCGCTCTCCCCACTTCTCTTTGTTCTTTCCTTAGAACCACTTCTGCAGACCTTTAGACTGGATCTCCGAGTTCAGGGTATAAAACTTGGAAGCATCACTCACACCCAAGCCGCATTCGCAGATGACCTTCTCCTAATAATCACCAACCCTGTTGAAGCCTTTCCTGCCATCCATGCGATTTTAGATCAGTATGGGACTATGTCTAACTTCAAAGTGAACTTCTCTAAGTCACTGGTTCTGAATGTCACCCTAGACCCGCATACTCAACGTACTTTAGAACAATGTTCCTCATTTACTTGGTCTACCCACCATATCCCGTTCTTAGGTATTAAACTTACATCTCACCCATCTGCTCTTTATAAAGAGAATTACTTAACGCTACCTAAAACAATTGCTACCTTAATTAAATTGTGGGATATCCCTTTTACATCCTGGTTTGGTCACCGCACCTTGATTAAAACGATTATACTTCCTAAAATACTTTACTATCTCCAGGTTTTACCTATACATTTGTCTAACCCTTTTTTTGACCAAATGAAAAAGGTCCTTTCTAGATTGTTATGGAAGGAAGCTAGACCTAGATTATCATATGCATTAGTGACTAAACCCACTTCTGAAGGTGGTCTGGGTTTCCCTGATATCCACCTTTATTATAAGGCAATACAAAGCACGATAGTTTTGGATTGGTTGAGATATACACCTGACAGATTGGATGTCTTGACTGACCAAGCTATGGTAGACGTACCGCTGCGGGTTTTAGTATTAACAAACATGTACAAGTTGAGTATGCGGGGGGAGATTATGAGCTCGCTGGTTCGTAACACCTTGAAGGTGTGGCATTCTTGTTTAAAAGATAGGCTACTCAGTGCCCGTTTGTCCCCTTTACTACAGATTAGGGATGTTATGTGGGACGGCCCGCGCAAGTTCAGGACACACTCACGGATCCATGTAAACTGAACTTGAATTCTGTTTGGGATTATTTATCTGATTGACAATGCCTGATTTCCTCAGACTTAGATTCGTCTGTCCTGGCTGACTTTACCTGCTTTCAGAAAGCCCATTTCTTGAAGGCAGTTAAACAGATCCAAATATCTCTCAATTCTACTCCCAACCCTACACTCTTTGATACTATGGTTCTCTGCTCCAGACCCCCACAACGTTCCATTTCAAAACTCTGTGCCTCCTTGTCGGCGCCGGAAGATACACATAAACCATCATTCATTGTTGACTGGGAGAAAGATTTAAATATACTCTTATCTCAGGACAATATTAAATCACTATTAAGGTGTACTCCTAGAATTTCTAGGTGTGTTAGACTTCAGGAGAACTATTACAAAATGCTGACCAGATGGTACTACACTCCGACAAGACTCCATAAGATGTTTCCTACAACTTCCTCATTGTCAAAGGAAAATACATACAATGCAACCGCACACTGCTAACCAGATAATGCACAAAATGCCGTAGTGATATAGAGTATTCTGAAGCTCATGCTATGCTTGTTTAATAAATTAGAGATTCTTGGCAAATATATTTTGTACAAAATTATCTGAGCCCATTCACCGAATCGTCAAGGTGATCTCTGCAGAATGGGAACCTAACACTATTTCCTACCTGTTATGTGCCAGACTTGGCTTCCAAATAATCAGGGGGTGTTTGTTCCACATGCATGCTGTATCCACTCTGCCTTTTGCCATTTCTGGTGCTTCAAAGGCCTCCCCTTAGTATTTTATTATTGTTTTTGCCTCCATGTATTTCTACCCACAGTGACTCCACATGTTCATTTAGAGATACGCAACACCCCAGGGTATGTAGAAAGGGACCTACAAGGATCCCAGCTGCAGAATTAGTAAGGAAGAGAGAAGGCAGACCAGCAGTGAAGAACATCAGCAAGCTAATGAAAGGTGTAGGCATGCCCCCACCCCCGCTGGTAAAATTAATCCAGAGTAGTGAGAAAAAGCATGCAGGGAAAACAAAAGGGTGGCTGAAACATAACAAGCTCAGAGGAGGTTGTAGAGAGACAGACAAAGTGGCAAGTATTATTATTATTGTTGATCGAGCACCAAAGTGCTCGGGTGCTCTGATAGAACACTTTGTAATGCTCGAGTGCTCTACAGAGCACCCGAGCACAATGTAAGTCAATGGGAGAACCCGAGCACTAAACCAGGCACCCCCTGCTCGGAAGAGGGAAGGGTGTCGGGTTCATAGGAAAAGGTCAGAATCACGACTTCTCTTTTACTCCTTTCACTCGTAAAAGTACGCTAATTAACTGAATTCGTACTCATTAGCGAACAATGCGTAGCATTAGCATACAAATTTGTACACATTAGCGTACAATGCGTAGCATTAGCATACAAATTTGTACGCATTAGCATACAATGCGTAGCATTAGCATACAAGTTCGTACGCATTATCATACAATGCGTAAAATTAGCGTACAAATAAACATTACAGTGAGTGCCAGTACTCTCCCGCACGTTTATTCGCTGCATAGCAGCGAACAAACGTGCGGGGAGGAGACTCAAGCATCGCACTCGAGCATGCGCGGTGTTTGGCCGAACACTGCGATCTGCCGAGCATACCAATGCTCGAGCGAATATAGTGCTCGGGCGAGCATGCTCGCTCAACACTAATTATTATGAATGTTATCATGATAATGTTAAACCACCTCCCCAACAGAGAAGGGAAAAAGTAGGTCTGCCACCATATAATGGTCCTGGGGGATGGACCTGCAAAGTCTGCGGGACCCAGAACCCAGATTGGAAAGAGTTGTGCTGTGTGTTGTGCTCTTCGTCCACACAAACACAAAATAACTGTATTCTGTGTTGACCATGCCTGGAACACTGTCCCCACAGACACCCATATTTTTAGGGATGGCTGGGGGCAGTGAGGACAACACAGACAGGTGAGGAGGAAAAGTTAGAACATGCAACTTTAATTCTTCTGACCTCTGGTGTATTCACTCCAGAGGTACAAGGCGTTAGCATGGAAGGGATGCAAACATTGGATCAAACTGGTCCATCCTTCACCCCTTCGGTGAGACCCCGAACCCCTGTTGAAGTGGGCAAAGGATAGGTTGTCAGCATTACAAACAGTGGAAAAGTTCTTTGCATGGACATGGGATATGAAGCAAGGAATGCAATGCATTAGAGGGATTGCTTTTGTAGACAATCTCGAAGTCCATATGAGATGCCCTAATTACTGCCCATCCCGAATGGCGTTCTATGGACCCAGGGGAACTGGTGAGTCACAAGTCATTTGGTTTATCTTTTTATTTATTTACTTTCAATATCTTTTTCATCTCCTTTTTGTCACGTGCATAATCCCCTGCGATATATACACCTTCCGCCTCCTTGTTAAGCATTCAGCATGCTGAGCTCCCTCTATCTTGTACTTATATTGTTTTCTTCGCCGGTACTTACCTGGGCTGTTCAACTGTTTTATGTACATGCGTCCTGCTTCTATCTTGTACAGTTTGACACTCACGGGCAGTCGGTGGTTGCTATCGTAACATCTGACGCCCCCGGCTGCTTGTGGAACGCACCGCATTTCCTGTATGCGTTCCACTCACCGGAAGTCACATGAGCGGATATGAGGGAGCTTGCCTTCTTAAACCCAGTGCGGCGGCGGCATTGTTAGCACGCCGCCGCCTGGGACTAGATTACATTTTACTGCCATCAATGTAAGTGTTTATATGTATTGCTCCATCTTAAGTTGTACGCTGTGCTTGTTCATTATCTTGACACGTGGATCCTTCTCTCCCGTAGGCTCCATCCATGGGCTGCAGCTTTCATCTGAGGTGGCAGGTATCAGTCCCAGTTGGGATTTTTGCATCTGCGTGCTGTTGGTTTCATTTTGCCTAATACCCCTTGGTTATTGTATATTTCCCCCTGAGGAGCCCAGACGTGGGCGAAACGCGTTGGGGTCACTTTATTGGGGTTACCATTACCTACCTTTGGGTCCTGCAGAGCCTCAGGGTTTTATTAGGGTCTGCAGGATAGGTACGCGGACAGTGAACCCCCACCATCCGGGGGTTTCTCTGGGCAAAGGGCCTACCCTAGGGCTGCATAGGGACAGACCAGGGTCTTACAGGCCCATGCTTTTTCATTTTCCTATCTATATTATTGCTATGCACCCAGTTGCGTTCTTCGCGGGTTTTTTATTGTATATCTATTAAATTGATGTTTTAGGAGTCCTATTTAGTTTTTTGTTTATATTAAGAGGTGTCTCCAGCACTACTTATCTTGCCATTTGATATATTTACTCAGTGTATTTGAGTCACAAGTCACAAAGGAATTCACAAAGGAAACAAGATCAGAACAAGAGAAGAACTTACCCTCTGGTGCCCCTATTTCTGGGACCAATCAAAACACCAAAAATCATGGAGGTAACAAGCGATGTACAACTGTGGGAAGCCTGGTCACATGACTAGGAATGTTCAGTCCCCTCCCAAGGAACAGGGTAGTGCTTCCCACACAGCCCCACCTCCTCAGTCCTCCTCAAGCCAAGATTAGGAAACAGGCAATCCACTATCAGCTGTGCCCTTAAACACTTTAGCAGATTCCAGTCTGGCCCCAATGATATCTTTCACTCTGGGTGATAAAGACGTAGTACCATTTTTGATTGATACTGGAGCAGCCAAGACAGTTGTACAAAGCAAACATGTTCCCCCTGACTTAATCTTCCCAGATATCCATCCTTGTGTAGGAGTGGATGGGAAAGTAGTACACTCCCCTTTAACTGAACCCATCTGTGTTAGATTTGCCCCCAAACACGAAGTGATTGCCTGGTTGCTGGTCATTGACACTGTCCCCTGTCTCCTGGGTGCAGACTTGCTTGTAAAAATAATGTGCCTGAATATCATACCAACTGTAAGTTTTGATAATAAATTAGCGAAATTGCTTGGGAACACAGCAAAGTTGGTGTCCTGTGTGTATAATTCTTCCAAACTGTTTATTCTTTTATCTAATCAGGAGCCATGCTGGGAAGGCAGAAGAGCGTGGATTGCGCTCACACCATGTACTAAACTTGGTGTAGATTTTGCATAATGTTTATGAAAATAGGGAAGATGTTGCTCTGAGATGTTAACCCCTTCCCGCTATATGACGAGTATACACGTCATGGAGCACTGCTATTTAGCGCTCCATGATGAGTATACCCGTCATTACATTAAACTGTCACCATGTCTGCTGACATGGTGACAGCGCTGAGACCCCGGCTGCTACTTACAGCCAGGGGTCTCAGCTTACCAGCCCGGGACCAATGGGGGCGGTCCCGGGCTAGCGATCGCTGTGATTGGCTAGTCTGTACAGACTAGCCAATCACAGCGATCCTGCTGCTTTTTATTTTAAAATAAATAAATAAATAAATAAATTGATCATATATATATATATATATATATATATATATATATATATATATATATATATCCCCACCACCACCCCAGATCGCTATTTTCAGATGGCCAGGGGTGGGTGGGGGGGGTGTAATGTGCGGCGGCAGCGCAATGATATTTCAGGATGGCCGAGCGAGCAGAGTATCAGCATACAGCTGATACTCTGCTTCAAACTGCTGACATCGGTGCTGGCACCGATGTCAGCAGTTTAACCCCTTCCATGCCACGGTCCGTAGGGACCGCGGCATGGAAAGGGTTAACAGGGGGAGGGAGCTCCCTCCCCCTTCCATCGGGACGCTGCTGTGCTCTGGCAGCGTCCCGATGGTTACCATGGCAACCAGACGCTTTCAGAAGCGTCTGCTTGCCATGGTGTAATCAAGCCTGTTCAGGCTCCTGTTAAAGGCAGGAGCCTGAGAAGGCTTAGACTGAGTGACAATACACTACAGTACACTATATAGTGTACTGTAGTGTATTATAGAACAATCAGATCCACTGGTTCTTCAAGAACCAAGTGGGTCTGAGTCTAAAAAAAAAGTGTAAAAAAAGTGTAAAAAAATTTAAAAAAAGTAAAAAAAAAGTAAAAAAAAAGTTAAAAAAATCCTATTTTTCCCCCAATACTTAAATTTGAAATTAGTAAAAAAAGAAAAAAAATATCCCAATCATGTTAGGTATCGCCACGTTCGTAATAACCTGCTCTACAAAAATATCACATGTCCCGACCCCTCAGGTGAACACGGTAAAATAAATAAAATAAAAACAGTGTAAAAAAAGCCATTTTTGTCACTTTATATCACAAAAAGTACAATCACAAGCGATCAAAAAGGCGTATGCCCCTCAAAATAGTACCAATCTAACCGTCACCTCTTCCCGCAAAAAATGAGCCCCTACCTGAGACAATTGCCCAAAAAATAAAAAAACTACAGCTCTCAGACAAGGGACAGATTAAAACATGATTTTTTTGTTTCAAAAATGATATTATTGTGTAAAACTTAAATAAATAAAGAAAACTATACATGTTAGGTATTGTCATGTCCGTAAAAACCTGCTCTATAAAAATATCACATGAGTTAACCCCCTCAGGTGAACACAGTAAAAAAAATAAAATAAAAACAGGGTAAAAAAAGCCATTTTTTGTCACTTTACATCACAAAAAGTGCAATCGCAAGCGATCAAAAAGGCGTATGCCCCTCAAAATAGTACCAATCTAACCGTCACTTCTTCCTGCAAAAAATGAGCCCCTACCTGAGACAATTGCCCAAAAAATAAAAAACTACAGCTCTCAGACAAGGGACAGACTAAATCATGATTTTTTGGTTTCAAAAAAGATATTATTGTGTAAAACTTAAATAAATAAAGAAAACTATACATGTTAGGTATCGCCACGTCCGTGAAAACCTGCTCTATAAAAATAGCACATGATCTAACCTGTCAGATGAACACTGTACAAAAAAAAACTGAGCCAGAACAGGCATTTTTGGATACCTTGCCTAACAAAAAGTGTAATACAAAGCGATCAAAAATCATATGTACCCCAAAATAGTATCAATAACACTGTCACCTTATCCCTTAGTTTCCAAAATACAGGCACTGTTTGGTTGTTTCTACTGTAGGGGTGCATCAGGGGGGCCTCAAATGGGACATGGAGTCTGAAAACCAATCCAGCAAAATTTGCCATCCAAAAAACATCTGGCGCACCTTTCCTTCTGCGCCCTGCTGTGTGCCCATACAGCAGTTTACTACCACATGTGGGGTGTTTCTGTAAATCTCAGAATCAGGGTAATAGTTTTTGAGCTTTGTTTGGCTATTAACCCTTGATGTGTTACAGGAAAAAATGGATTAAAATGGAAAATCTGCCAAAAAAAGTGAAATTTTGAAATGCCATCTCCATTTTCCTTTAAATCTTGTGGAATACATAAAGGGTTAACAAAGTTAGTAAAATTCGTTTTGAAAACCTTGAGGGGTGTAGTTTCTAAAATGGGGTCATTTATGGTGGTTTCTATTATGATAGCCCCACAAAGTGACTTCAGAACTGAACTGTTGCTTCAAAAAAATGGTTTTGGAAAATTTCTTAAAAATTTTAAGAATTACTTCTAAAATTCTAAGCCTTCTAACGTCCCCAAAAAATAAAATTACATCTACAAAATGATGGTAACATAAAGTAGACATATGGGAAATGTAAAGTAATAACTATTTTGTGAGGGATCACTATCTGCCTTAAAAGCATAGAAATTCAAAGTTTGAAAATTACAAATTTTTCCAAATTTTCTGTAAATTTAGGATTTTTTTTATAAATAAAGGCGATTTATATTGACTCAAATTTACCATTGTCGTGGAGTACAATGTGTCACAAGAAAACAATCTCAGAACGGCTTGGATAAGTAAAAGTGTTTCAAAGCTATTACCACATAAAGTGACACATGTCATATTTCCAAAATTTGGCCTGGTCCTTAAGGTGAAAAATGGCTATGTCATGAAGGGGTTAATCATGATATCGTTTCACCTTTTCTCAATCCTATCCCTACCCAGGATGGGCTTTTGGTGCTTCAGTATGTATTTAAAACATATGTCATGCTATGTGTGTTCAACGTCTGATGAAAGGGATGTTGTAAACCCCTAAACGTGTTACAGAATAGAGTTTACTCTCTCAAGCCACTGGTGTCTATATAAAATCCTTCTTTTGTTTATATGATACAGAAACTGAAGTGACCACAGTTGCAGATGGGTCAGTATAGCTGCTAAAAAGTGTGAAAGTGGAGAGTATTTTCACACTGATGTAGTTAAAATAATGGTGTGTGGTGTTCATTACTCTCTCTCTCTGTATAACTGAAAGGCTATTTGGTGCAATTTTTAAATTATTGATTTGTACTCATTTTGAGCTAAAATAAATATTTTTAAAATGGTACTTATTAAAAATATGGTGTCCTTTTTTCTATACAAAGTTGAGATGCTGTAGTAGCACCATTTGAATTTTCTGTCTTTTTCATCAGACCAGGAGCAGACTGACTATTTTATCTCAGCTGTCTGACCTCAAACACTCATTATTAGAGATGAGTGAACATGCATGTCCGAGCTTGGTGCTCGTTCGAGCATTAGGATATATACATGTTCGATACTCGGACGAGCATATCGCGATCCTCGAGGAAATGGCATCTTTCTCTTCCTGCATGTTAGGCACCTTTTCTCAGCCAATCAACATGCAGGAGAGTCTTTGTTACCTCCTAGCATCACGTGGGACACCTACAAGTCGATAGCAGGGATTGGCTGGCCAGATCAGATGACCTGGGAATATAAGAATCTGGTCCCGCGCTGCACGTTTCAGACGCCGCCTGCATAAGATTAGGGATAGAGCTGCTGTCTGTCAGGGAGAGTGCTAGGGCCTCAATTTAGATGTTGGTTAGGCAGGAATCATCCTCGAAGAACCCAACAGCCCTTCTAAGGGCTACAAGCACCTTTTTTTTTTGGTCTCCTCCTGGCTGCTGGCTGGGACTTGTAGTGCAGCTACCGCCATCTTGGCTGCACACTGTGCACAGCGACTGGTGGCAGAAGGGACAGCACGTGGTCCACACAGACCCAAAAGAAATTGCCCAAAGTCCTCTCAGTACTCATTTTGCTGCTGCTGTACCTTGGCTTGCTGGGATCTGTAGTGCAGTCTAGGGAATACTTTTTTTTCTCTCATTTATATATACTACAATCCAGTGAACAATTATGTTGTGTGCTGTACAGTAGCCTCAGTCTAGGGAATACATTTTTTCTCTCAGTTATATATACTACAGTCCAGTAAACAATTGAGTGGTTTGCGGTACAATAGCCGCCGTCTAAAGACTACGTTTTTTTCTCTCAGTTATATATACTACAGTCCAGTGAAAAATTGATTGTTTTGCGGTACAATAGCCACTGTCTAAAGACTATGTTTTTTCTCTCAGTTATATATACTACAGTGCAGTGAAAAATTCTGTCGTGTGCTGCACACTAGCCGGAGTCTAGAAAATATATGTTTTTCTCTCAGTTATATATCCTACAGTGCAGTGAAAAATTGAGTGGTTTGCGGTACAATAGCCGCCGTCTAAAGACTACTTTTTTTCTCTCAGTTATATATCCTACAGTGCAGTGAAAAATTCTGTCGTGTGCTGCACTCTAGCCGGAGTCTAGAAAATATACGTTTTTTCTCTCAGTTATATATCCTACAGTGCAGTGAGAAATTCTGTTGTGTGCTGCACACTAGCCGGAGTCTAGAAAATATGTTTTTTCTCTCAGTTATATATCCTACAGTGCAGTGAAAAATTGAGTGGTTTGCGGTACAATAGCCGCCGTCTAAAGACTACTTTTTTTCTCTCAGTTATATATCCTACAGTGCAGTGAAAAATTCTGTTGTGTGCTGCACTCTAGCCGGAGTCTAGAAAATATACGGTTTTTCTCTCAGTTATATATCCTACAGTGCAGTGAGAAATTCTGTTGTGTGCTGCACACTAGCCGGAGTCTAGAAAATATGTTTTTTCTCTCAGTTATATTTCCGACAGTGCAGTAAAAAATTCTGTCGTGTGCTGCACACTAGCCGAAGTCTAGAAAATATACGTTTTTTTCTCTCAGTTATATATCCTACAGTGCAGTGAAAAATTGAGTGGTTTGCGGTACAATAGCCGCCGTTTAAAGACTACGTTTTTTCTCTCAGTTATATATACTACAGTCCAGTGAACAATTATGTTGTGTGCTGTACAGTAGCCTCAGTCTAGGGAATACATTTTTTCTCTCAGTTATATATACTACAGTCCAGTGAACAATTGAGTGGTTTGCGGTACAATAGCCGCCGTCTAAAGACTAAGTTTTTTTCTCTCAGTTATATATACTACAGTCCAGTGAAAAATTGATTGTTTTGCGGTACAATAGCCACTGTCTAAAGACTGTTTTTTCTCTCAGTTATATATACTACAGTGCAGTGAAAAATTCTGTCGTGTGCTGCACACTAGTCGGAGTCTAGAAAATATATGTTTTTCTCTCAGTTATATATCCTACAGTGCAGTGAAAAATTGAGTGGTTTGCGGTACAATAGCCGCCGTCTAAAGACTACTTTTTTTCTCTCAGTTATATATCCTACAGTGCAGTGAAAAATTCTGTCGTGTGCTGCACTCTAGCCGGAGTCTAGAAAATATACGTTTTTTCTCTCAGTTATATCTCCTACAGTGCAGTGAGAAATTCTGTTGTGTGCTGCACACTAGCCGGAGTCTAGAAAATATATGTTTTTTCTCTCAGTTATATTTCCGACAGTGCAGTAAAAAATTCTGTCGTGTGCTGCACACTAGCCGAAGTCTAGAAAATATACGTTTTTTTCTCTCAGTTATATATCCTACAGTGCAGTGAAAAATTGAGTGGTTTGCGGTACAATAGCCGCCGTTTAAAGACTACGTTTTTTCTCTCAGTTATATATACTACAGTGCAGTGCAAAATTCTGTTGTGTGCTGCACACTAGCCGGAGTCTAGAAAATATACGTTTTTTCTCTCAGTTATATATCCTACAGTGCAGTGAAAAATGGAGTGGTTTGAAGTACAATAGCCACCGTCTAAAGACTATGTTTTTTCTCTCAGTTATATATATACTACAGTCCAGTGAAAAATTGAGTGGTTTGCGATACAATAGCTGCAGTCTAAAGACTACATTTTTTTGCCTCAGATAGTAATTCTACTGTCTACTGAATACGGTTTTGGCCTCAGATATTAATTTGACAGTTTAGTGAATATACAAAATGTTGAACCCAAGGGCTAAAGGTCGAGGGCGTGGGCGTTCAAGTAGTGTAGGGGCAGAGACCGTGGTCCTGGGCAGGGTGACACAGTACATGCTGATGAGGGAGTAGTGGAACGCCGCAGAGTTTCGCTCCCTAGCTTCATCTCGCAACTTACAGGGTCACATGGTACACCACTATTGAAACCACAACAGTGCGAACAGGTGATGACGTGGATAGCGGACAATGCGTCCAGTAATTTATCCACCACCCAGTCTTCCACGCAGTCCACCCATGCTAGCCAAGGGAGTAGAGCTCTGGCTCTTCCAGCTCAACCTCCTTCCCCCCAGCGTGCCCCCCCATGGAAAATATGGATTCAGATCCGTCATAATCACAGGAACTCTTTTCAGGACCCTACCCAGAGACACAAACCACTGCTCAACAACAACTGGAGCAGTTGCTCTGTCCCGATGCCCAAAATTTAGAACTTTCGCAGTCTGTGGGTGATGAGAGTGTGGACTTAGTGCAAGTAGTGCGTCAAGAGGTGTCGGATGATGATGATGAGACACGGTTGTCAGACATTGACGTTGTTGTCAGGGCAGTAAGTCTGAGGGGGGAACAGAGTGAGGAATCGGAGGAAGAGCTGGTGGATGATGAGGTGACTGACCCGAGCTGGGTTGGTAATCCAACTCAAGACAGTGCTTCTGAGGGGGAGGCAAGTGCAGCACCAGAACAGGTTGGAAGAGGCAGTGGGGTGGCCAGAGGGAGAAGCAGGGCCAGAGCAGGTAGATCAGCAACTGTTTCACGGAGTGAAGCTCCCGTGCCGAGGCCTAGATGTTCGCAAGTCTGGAGGTTCTTTAAAGAAAGTGAGGATGACCAACGGACTGTGGTGTGTAACCTGTGCCACACCAGGATCAGCAGGGGAGCCACCACTACTAGCCTAACCACTACCAGCATGCGCAGGCATATGAGTGCTAAACACCCGACTCAGTGGAACCAAGGCCGTTCACCTCCTGCGGGTCACACCACTGCCCCTTCCCCTGTGTCACATGCTGGCCTCCCGCCCTACAACCACCCCTTCCCCTGCATGATCCTCCACAACCTTCACCAATGTGTCCCAGCGCATCGTTCAGCTGTCTTTGCAGCAGACATTTGAGCGCAAGCGCAAATACAATTCCAGACACCCACATGCACAAGCCCTAAACATCCACATCTCCAAATTGTTGAGCCTGGAGATGCTGCCCTATAGACTGGTAGAGAATGAGGCTTTCCGCAACCTGATGGCGGTGGATGTCCCTCGGTACTTGGTCCCCAGCCGCCACTATTTTTCCCGATGTGCCGCCCCAGCCCTACACCAGCACGTGTCAGAGAACATCATCTGTGCCCTGACCAACGCGGTTACTGAGAAGGTCCACCTAACCACGGACAAGTGGACAAGTGCTGCCGGCCAGGGACACTATATCTCCCTGACGGCACATTGGGTTAACTTGGTGGAGGCTGGGACCGAGTCTGACCCTGGGGCCGCTCATGTGCTGCCCACACCGAGGATTGCGGGGCCTGCCTCGGTCAGTTTCTCAGGCTCATTATGCCTCTTCCTCCAACCCCTCCTCCTCCTCCCCCTCTCAATTACCATCCGTGAGCATGGCGCCTTCAGTCGGTAGCTCTAGGCGCAGCTGCACTGCCATGGTTAAGCGCCAACAGGCGGTGCTGAAACTACTGAGATTAGGTGACAAGAGGCACACCGCCCAAGAGCTGTTCCAAGGCATCTTGGCGCAGACCCATCTTTGGCTGGCGCCACTGAACCTCAAACCAAGCAGGGTTGTGTGTGACAACGGGCGTAACCTGGTGGCGGCTCTGCAACTTGGCAGACTCACACATGGGCCATGCCTGGCACACGTGTTCAATCTTGTGGTTCAGCGGTTCCTCAAGACCTACCCCAATTTGTCTGATTTGCTCACCAAGGTGCGACGCATCTATGCGCATTTCCGTAAGTCAACCACAGATGCTGCCACCCTCAGGGCAGTGCAACGGCGCTTACAACTGCCAGCTCACCGACTGTTGGGTGACGTGCCCACGCGATGGAATTCCACATTACACATGTTAGCCAGGGTTTACCAGCACCGCAGAGCCATTGTAGACTGCCAGATGACAACTTCCACGAGAACTGGTAGTCAGGTTAGTCAGTGTGTGTCAGAGTGGACGTGGATGTCTGATATCTGTCAGGTGTTAAGCCGCTTTGATGAGTCAAGACAGATGGTCAGCGGCGATGCCGCCATTATCAGCGTCACCATCCCGCTGCTTTGTCTGCTGAAAAAGTCACTGCTCAGCATGAAGTCAGAAGCTTTGCGCTTGTCACAGGAGATGAGGGAAGAAAATATGTTGCTTTATAGCCAGAGCATCCTCAGGTCTGTTTCTCAGTGCGTATTGGAGAAGGAGGAGGAGGAGGATGAAGAGGAGGAAGAGGAGGAGACTGTTGGCGAGACTGAAGAGGGTACCTATGCTCATTCCTTCTTATCTGTTGAGCGTGTATGGGCTGAAGAGGAGGAGGAAATGGAGAGTCAGCCTACTGAGGAAAGGGAATTCTTGCGTGTTGGGACTCTTGCGCACATGGCTGACTTCATGTTAAGCTGCCTTACCCTCGCGTTAGAAGCATTTTTGACAACACCGGTTACTGGTTGTTCACCCTCCTGGACCCCCAGTACAAGCAGAACTTTTCCACTCTCATTCCTTTAGAGGAAAGGAGTATGAGAGTGAATCAATATCAAGGCCCTGGTGCACAAGCTGAAATAATCCTTCCCATCTGACACCGCTAGCGGGAGAGGGCGTGCTTCTGTGGGCCAAGTAGCGTGGGAGAGGAGGCGAGCAGGCAGCTT
>ONZH01008653.1:0-112031 GCA_900303285.1 Rhinella marina
GCCTCCCAGGGCCACCAGGTGCTTCCAGTTTGCCCCCCAGGGCCTCCAGCTTGCTCCCCAGTATGCCCCCAGTGCGCCTCCCAGTGCCTCCAGCTTGCGCCCCCAGTGCCACCAATTTGCCTCCTAGGGCCTCCAGCTTGCGCCCCCAGTGCCACCAATTTGCCTCCTAGGGCCTCCAGCTTGCGCCCCCAGTGCCACCAGTTTGCCTCCTAGGGCCTCCAGCTTGCGCCCCCAGTGCCACCAATTTGCCTCCTAGGGCCTCCAGCTTGCGCCCCCAGTGCCACCAGGTGCCTCCCAGGGCCTCCAGCTTGCCCCCCAGTATCTCCAGCCTGCCCCCAGGTGGCTCCAGCCTGACCCCCAGTGCCTCCAGCCTGACCCCCAGTGCCTCCAGCCTGACCCTCAGTGCCTCCAGCTTGCCCCCCCCAGTGCCTCCAGCTTGCCCCCCTCAGTGCCTCCAGCTTTGCCCCCCCTCAGTGCCTCCAGCTTTGCCCCCCCCCTCAGTTCCACCAGCTTTGCCCCCCCAGTGCCACCAGCTTTGCCCCCCTCCCAGTGCCACCAGCTTTGCCCCCCTCAGTGCCACCAGCTTTGCCCCCTCCCAGTGCCACCAGCTTTTCCCCCTCCCAGTGCCACCAGCTTTGCCCCCCTCAGTGCCACCAGCTTTGCCCGCCCCAGTGCCACCAGCTTTGCCCCCCTCAGTGCCACCAGCTTTGCCCCTCCCCCTCAGTGCCACCAGCTTTGCCCCCCCCTCAGTGCCACCAGCTTTGCCCCCCCCCCTCAGTGCCACCAGCTTTGCCCCCCCTCTCAGTGCCACAGCTTGCCACCCCTCTCCCACCCCAGTTCAGTTCCCTCCTGCAGCAGTTAACAGATAATACTTACATCTCCTGTAGAAGCGCCTCCGTACACGGCCCGGCTCTTTCATGGTCCCGCGCTGCACAGTCTTTCTGACGTACACACTGCGTCATGACGCAGTGTGACGTCGGGTCAAAGTGCAGCGCGGGACCATGAAAGAGCCGGGCCGTGTACGGAGGCGCTTCTACAGGAGATGTAAGTATTATCTGTTAACTGCTGCGGCCGGCGGAGACCACAGAGCGGAAGTAATTTTACTCCCGCTCTGTGGTCACGTGACACAAACGAATCCTCGATGCAGAAAATTTGCATCGAGGATTTTTCTGTGTCGAATTCATCGATGTACTCGATGAATCGTTTCAGCCCTAATGGTGAGGGAGTACCTAGCTGACCATACCAACGTCCGGACCGATCACTCTGCTCCATACAACTACTGGGTTTCAAAGCTGGACACGTGGCCTGAACTGGTGCTGTACGCCTTGGAGGTGCTGGCCTGCCCTGCCGCTAGCGTGTTGTCAGAGCGGGTATTCAGTGCAGCTGGTGGCGTCATCACCGATAAGCGTACACGCCTGTCAACTGACAGCGCTGACAGGCTGACGCTTATTAAAATGAACAAAGCCTGGATTTCACCGGAATTCAAATCTCCTCTGGGGGAAAGCAGCTAAAGATTAACATTACTTATGTATCCGATTCCTCTTCTCTACTCCTCCTTCTCCTCCTCCTTGTCGTCTTTGCCTAACGCTGACCCAAAAAACGCCATTTTTTAGAGGTCCAACTGGCACTCTTTTACCACAATTTTTCCGGAGGTCCACCTACAGGCCCTCTCTCTAAACAATTTTTCTTTGCACCTAGTTGGGTGCTTCCCTAACATGTGATGGGTATGTGCCTCGCCTTTCTTGGTCTGGGTGAGCACAATTGCCATGAGGGTAACCACCAGGCTGTTGCAGGAGAATTTGGGGTAGTGGTGGGATTAGGCAGCCTCAGAGGCATCCATGCATGCTGCCCCTGCTGTTTTCTGTCCATTTCTGTGGTGTTTCCATCATTTTCTGAGGTTTCCAGGTTTTCACCCAGCCTTCCCTAGGCAGAGCCTTGGTCCCCTGCAAAAATGCTCGAGTCTCCCATTGACTTCAATGGGGTTCATTACTCGAAACGAGCACCTGAACATCGGGAAAAGTTCGTCTCGAATAACGAGCACCCGAGCATTTTAATGCTCGCTCATCTCTACTCTGTACCCATTCGTGGTCATTAAGGAGTTAACAGGATCCTTATCTACTAGCTTAGGATTCCACAATGAAAATGTTTTTGTTTTTTTAAACTGGACAGTCCCATTCATACCATACTATTACCAGACTGGGACACCAAAGCCCCCTTTGTACAAACCCGACAGATTCAAGTGAACAACCAACGTTGACAAAGCACTCATATGGCGACACATAAAATTTAAAGAGTAAGTAAATGTTTAATTAGTTTTTTTGTAAAAAATAATACTTTTTGTAATATACTTTATTAATGGATTTTTAATTTTTAATAGAGTTTTCCCTCCTTACCGCACCTTTCCCTGTGAGCCTTAGGCTACTTTCACACGACAGTTGTTTTTACGGCCTCCGATCTGCATATTTTTCTGATAGGATGCAGACCCATTCATTTTAACGGGTCAGCAAAAAATGCTGACAGCACACTGTGTGCTATCCGTATCCATATGTTCGTTCTGTAGCCCCACCCCACCCCCCCCCAAAAAAAATAGAACATGTCCTATTCTTGTCCGTTTTGCAGACAAGGATAGGCTTTGTTACAGTGGATCCGCAAAAAAAAGGATGCCATATAGACGTCATCCGTTTTTTTTGCGGATCCTCAATTTGCAGATCAGCAAAACACAACGGTTGTGTGAAAGTAGCCTTAAAGGGAGTCTGTCACCAAGATTTGACAATATAAACTGCTTACATGGCGCTCTAGCACAACTACACAAGATTCTAATGATACCTATCTTGTATTCTTCGGACTTTGAACAGCTGAAAAAACGCAGTTTAATCCATATGCTAATGAGGGCTCGCAAGTGCCCAGGGGTGTGGTTCTTGTTGTCGGTGCCCAGGCTGATCTGCCTTCTTTCCATATTACCCCTCTCCAGCCTCTTGCTTGTCCCACCCTGTACAGCCGATTCATCATCCCAAGTACTGGCCGAGATACGGCATGTGCGCAGTTCACCGCCGGCCCGGGCATGCGCACAACATGAAGCGATGCTGCTGCTCACAATGGGCATTGCAGCGCACATGCCCGGGCTGCTGGTGAACCGCTAAGCTAAAAGCGGACATGCAGGACTCTTAGCGAAGCGTCCACAGGCAGAAGCAGGAGCCGCTCTGCTCATCCTGGCATAGTACATGGTTACAGGGTAACCATATGCTATGCCAGCATTTAGCAAACCTCTGGGGCACAGGCAGGAGTAGCAATGTGCCCCATTTATAAAATATATACTCCGTACACCGCTGAGAAGTGTACAGAAAAGTGAGTTTAAAGCGCACAAGGAAAGTTGCGCTTATTAAAAATGCAAAATCTATTAATAAAGTACAAAAAGTATTATTTTAGGGACATTTTACAAAAAATGGAATTAAAAGTTTAGTTACTCTTTAAGTTGTCAAATGTGTCCGTATTTTGGAGATCCAAAATCACCCTATATTGGCCATGCTGATATACCTTAATGTTTGCAGGGATAGTATATATGTGCCTCCGCCCGCATCTCCTAGGTAAGTGGCTCCTGGTACTCACTGGATCTGGGATCTGTCCAGTCTGGATTTAGGAGAACTTTATTTCTGATAGTCTGAGATTAAAAAAAAATATATATATATATAAAAAATATATATATATATATATTTTTAGTAAATGGAAAGGTGTTTTTTTTCTTTTTACATGTCCTGGAATTGGACATGTCTCACAAGAAATGTCCTGAGATAAGGTTTTACTGTTCAGACGTCTATTAAGAAACCTAGAGAACAGAAACTGAGTGGAACGTGGATCTCCGAATATTTTCTCCTTATAAGGATGGAAGGAATGACTGCGGCGTCTTCTTAGTATAATACAGGAGGACGGACACGAACAGTCACCGCTCTCCTCTAGCCACAGAGATCTGGGGAGTGATCACGGGGAAGTAGTTTCTGGGCCCCAGTGCCAAAAAGCTGCTCATGGCACCTGGGGTGGGGGGTTATGGATAAATATAGCTATATCTAGATGACTAAAGCCTGCACACATCGAAGTCAGGGCTGTGGTTTCCTGAAGAGGCAGTTCTAGGAACAGGCTCGCCCCTGTTTTTCAGATGTATATAACAGTCACTGGTGCACCACTTCCATAAAGGCAATGCTCAGGCCGTAAGAATGACCTAGATAGGTACACGGACTACCTGCTCGGACACGCTGTCCTAATAGACTCTCGCCTGCACTGTTAGGACTCATGCATATGAATGTATTTTTTTCCCCGCATCTGATCCGCATTTTGTGCGGGTCAAATATGGACTCATTCACTTCAATGGGGTGAAAAAGATGCGAACAGCACACGTATGTCCGTTCCACCTGCAAAAAAAATAGAACATGTCCTATTCTCCTATTTTTGTCCGTTTTACTTTTTGACTTGTACAAAAAGAATACAGCAATTCGATAAATCTCACGTACTCTTTTCTTTTGTACGCTTTTTTTCTTCCGCGCAAAATTTGACCAGCCGTGCGGACTTTATAATCCACAGCATGTTAATTGTTCGATTCCACACCTTCTGTAGAGTGGTTTTCACCACAGACCTCAATGGGTTTCTTAACAAACAGAAAATCCGAAAATCTGCAGAAAAATACACAACAGCACAAAAAATGCACCAAAACTGCCATAAATAGCGTGGATTTATGTGGGGCTTTGGTGCTGATTTCATGCAGTTACCCTTAGGCTGGGTTCACACTGAGTTCTGAGCTATCCGTTAGGCTTTCCGGTGGTGGTGGTGGGGGGTGTATATTTTGGAATACCCAAAAATTCCATTGAATACCATTCAAACATACAGTGGAGGAAAAAGTATTTAGTGAGCCACAAATTCTGCAAGTTCTCCCACTTAAAAAGATGAGAGAGGCCTGTAATTGACATCATAGGTAGACCTCAACTATGAGAGACAAAATGAGAAAACAAATCCAGAAAATCACATTGTCTGATTGAGATCTGGAGATTGGCTAGGCCACTCCAGGACCTTGAAATGCTTCTTACGAAGCCACTCCTTCGTTGCCCTGGCGGTGTGCTTGGGATCATTGTCATGCTGAAAGACCCAGCCACGTTTCATCTTCAATACCCTTGCTGATGGAAGGAGGTTTGCAGTCAAAATCTCACGATACATGGCCCCATTAATTCTTTCATGTACAAGGATCAGTCGTTCTGGTCCCTTTGCAGAGAAACAGCCCCAAAGCATGATGTTGCCACCCCCATGCTTCACAGTAGGTATGGTGTTCTTTGGATACAACTTAGCATTCACTCTCCTCCAAATACGACGAGTTGTGTTTCTACCAAACAGTTCTACTTTGGTTTCATCTGACCATATGACATTCTCCCAATACCATCTGGAACATCCAAATGCTCTCTAGCAAACTTCAGACGGGCCTGATTATGTACTGGCTTAAGCAGGGGGACACGTCTAGCACTGCAGGATCTGAGTCCCTGGCGGGGTTGTGTGTTACTGATGGTAACCTTTGTTATGTTGGTCCCAGCTTTCTGCAGGTCATTCACTAGGTCCCCCCCCCCCCCCCGTGTGGTTCTGGGATTTTTGCTCCCAGTTCTTGTTATCATTTTGACCCCACGGGGTGAGATCTTGCGTGGAGCCCCTGATCGAGGGAGATTATCAGCGGTCTTGTATGTCTTCCATTTTCTAATTATTGCTCCCACAGTTGACTTCTTCACACCAAGCTGCTTGCCTATTGCAGATTCAGTCTTCCCAGCCTGGTGCAGGTCTACAATTTTGATTCTGGTGTCCTTCAACAGCTCTTTGGTTTTCACCATAGTGGAGTTTGGAGTGTGACTGTTTGAGGTTGTGGACAGGTGTCTTTTATACTGATAACAAGTTCAAACAGGTGTCATTACTACAGGTAATGAGTGGAGGACAGAGGAGCCTCTTAAAGAAGAGGTTACAGGTCTGTGAGAGCCAGAAATCTTGCGTGTTTGTAGGTGACCAAATACTTATTTTCCACCATAATTTGCAAATAAATTCTTTAAAAATCAGACAATGTGATTTTCTGGATTTGTTTTCTCATTTTGTCTCTCACAGTTGAGGTCTACCTATGATGTCAATTACAGGCCTCTCTCATCTTTTTAAGAGGGAGAACTTGCACAATTGGTGGCAGACTAAATACTTTTTCCCCCACTGTATACCCCAATGGATTAATACGGTATTTCTTCCAAGTCCTTTGTACTCCGTCTGTCTCCCCGAAGTGAAAGGATCCCTCATTATATACATTTGTTTACAGTTTTAGGTTATTCGTATGTATACCCCTGGCAGAAAGCCTAGTGGAGGGCTTAAATGCAGTGTGAACCTGGCATTAACTTACACATAAATCGCTTAGAGTCCAATGTAATTTTTGATGATGCATGACGTTGTCACCTATAACTGTAGTATACGGGTTTAATATTACAGGAATATGGAGTTGTGGCTTCTATTTACAATTTAGTTAGAATAGAGACATTTTCAGCATTTAAATACCGCCCTGGGCAAGTTTTGTGACTCGTTGCTGCCATCTGGTGACATAACAAAGCAACAGCAACAATTTTTATTATTTTTTTTTTTTAAAGAGGGGTTGTCTCCCGTCAGCAATTTATTATGTAGAGAAAGTTAATATAAGGCACTTCTGTGATTGGCCATATTGTCTCCTTTGCTGGCTGGATTCATTTTTCATCACATTATACACTGGATGGGAGCTGCTCTGCATTCGTGCATATATGCACTCCCACAGTCCAGACCACCAGAAAGGCCAGCGTTTTTTTCTATACTGTTTATGTACGACCACCGCTGTGGGATTGCAGGATGGTCATAACCATGGAAACGAGCCGTGTATAATGTTATTGAAAAATGAATCCAGCCAGCAAAGGAGGCAATATGGACAATCACAATACATTAGACCTGTTTCACACTTGCGCTGTTGTTGTCCGGTATTGAGATCCAGCAGAGGATCTCAGTCCCTGAAAAAAAACTTTTCCATTTGGTCCCCATACATTCTGAATGGAAAGAGATCAGTTCCGGCAGCATTCTGTTCTGTGACTGGACACAAAACCGCTGCAAGCTGCGTTTTTGTGTCCGGTCATAAAAACTGAAAAAAACGGATCCACTGAAAACAATGTAAGTCAATGTTGACAGATCCGTTTTGCATTGACATTCAATGTATTTAGTTATGGATGTTTTTTTTATCTGTTTTGATTTCACACAATTGCATCCTAACGGAACGGATGGATCCTGATCTGCAAAATCAAAACGGATCCGTTAAATTGCGGTATTGAAATCCTCTACCGGATCTCAATTCCGGAGTTACAAACGGAATTAAGTGTGAAAGTAGCCTTAGGAGATGCGTTATAGTAACTTGCCATTTGCTGAAGTCCAACAACCTATACGGCATCACCCACACTGCAGAGATTTGACTAGCAAATTTGCCAGAGTTGCTGCCATCCGACTCTTGTGTTTATTTTAACCCCATAGTAACCATCCTGTTTCGTTGTAGCTTTCAATGGTACACATAATCATTGATTATCTTTAGTTAACTATTTCAGGGGAGAATGAGAAAAAAACAACAATACCGTTGCCTTTTTATGTTGTAAATTTTGCAAACTTTACTTTGCGGCGTAAATAACTTGATAACTTTATTCTCTGCGTCAGTACGATTACAGCGATACCAAACACATATAGGGTTTTTTTTTTTTTAAGTTTTACTCGTTTTGCACTTTTTATTTTAAAGGGGTATTCCCATCTTAGACAATGGGGGCATATCGCTGGGATATGCCCCCATTGTCTGATAGGTGCGGGTCCCACCGCTGGGATCTGCACCTATATTGAGAACGGAGCAGGGAGCGCTGCGCCTGGAGAACCCCTCCACCAGACGCAGCTCCCCCGCTGCTCCCATAGAAATGAATGGAGAGCGGCTGTGCATGCGCAGTGTGCCCTCTTTCACTACTGGGGCTCCGTTCTCGATATAGGTGTGGGTCCCTGCGGTAGGACCCGCACCTACCAGACAATGGGGGCATATCCTAGTGATATGCCTCCATTGTCTAAGATGGGAATAACCTTTTAAATAAAGAAAAGGTTTTTGTATCGCCACTTCCTAAGACCCATAAGGCCCCATGCAGACGACCGTATTTCACTGTACGGCGGCGGCCTCAGGAAGCGCACGGCGTCATAGCAACCAATGACGCTGTGCGCTCCTGTCCTCTGGGCAGCACAGGCCGGGCTTTCATGGCCCATATCTGGCCGTGAAATATGGTCGTCTGCTTTCGTATGTTTTCCGATTCCGTGTCCGTATAAAAACGGATCGGAAAGTCTTCCGTAGTGTTCCGTAATTTTGCGGACCCATTGACTTTAATGGGGCTACGGACGTGTTTTGTGGACAAGTATAGGACATGTTTCCTTTTTTTTGCGGGAGAACTTCCGTAATATACGGATGTGGAATGCACACGGTGTGCATTCCGCATTTTATTTTCTCCTATGGAAAAATTAATGGGTCCGTATGGTTCCGCATCTTATCCTCAAAAATGCGGATAAGATTCGGAAATGAACATAGGGTCGTGTGAATGGGGCCTAACTCTTCATTTTTCTTTCTACAGAGCAGAGTGAGGGCTTGGTATAATTCTGATTGCTTTGTATTTTTTTTTATGGTGGATATACAAAAACAGCAATTCTACCGTTTTTTTGTTTTTTATACCGTCCAGGATGTAATAATTGTATAATCTGGGCTGTTATGAATGTGGTGATATTAAATATGTGGAGTTTTTTTTTTAAATAAAACTTGAATTCTTTATTTTACACTTATTATTCCTACAAGGGGACTTTGACATGTGATCCTTCATTTTCGACATTTTGCATTTTTACACCATTCACTACAGTTTTGGAAATGGGTGTGGATAAATGTGTTAATGAAAGGGGTTGTCCAAGTTAAATAAAAACTCAGGCAACCCATGTAAATGACCTAAAATAACAAGTGAATGCTCCTCTGCTTCTTCCTGCACTGAGCTCTGGTCCTCACCGCTGCTCTTTTGTTTATCTGGCTGCAGCAGTGACTTTCCCTGCACACAGGTGACCGCTGCAGCCAATCACTGGTCTCTGCAAAGACGTCCCATGTACTGCTGAGGCCTGTGATTGGCTGCACTGGTCACCTGTGTGCCAGAAAGATGATGTCAGGGGCTGGAGGACCAAAGTGCAGCACCGGAAAAAAACTGGTGAGTATCCATTCATTTGTTATCAGGCCATTTACAGGGATTGCCAGAGTTTAACAACCCCTTTAACCACGTCCATCCATTTTTTAAAACGGGAGTGGGTGACCAAGTTTGTCAATTTTTTGGGGCAAAGAAGCCCAGAAAGCCCTATTTTGCCAATTTTTGAAGCCGGTATTCTAGAGATGAGGGCATGATAAATTATCCCTCCCCTCTGCTTTCCTTGCTGTATACTACTTTGATGTCTTTTTTTTGCTTTTTTTAGGTCATGTCTTTTTTTTTTTTTTTTTTCTTTTTTGCAAATACTAAATAGTAACCAAAATGGAAGTTACAATGTTCTCATCTAGGTGGGATATGCTCCTACAAAATAAGTCTTACAACACTCTGGTTGTAGTGCATCTAATGTATATAGAACCAACATAATGTACAACCCTGTACACAGACGGCAGTGGCGGTACACCCATCGTCCCGGAGCAGTCAAAGTCACTCCCCCACCAACATTCAGCTCCACATTTTCCTTCTCCCCCTAAGGCTCCATTCACACGTCTTTTCCGTATTTTTCTTTTCCAGATTTTCGGTCAGTTTTTTGCAGACCCGTGTTTCTACAAAAACCTTCCGTTTTTACCAATTGTACATCCGCATACGTTCCATTTTTCCGCAAAAAAAGAAGGAGGAGGAATATATGTTGGTATTTCTTTCTATTTCCTGGAAACGGATCTGCAATTGCGGATGACATATTGATGCATTCCGCATATCATCCGCATTTTTTGCGGACCCATTGACTATAATGGGACCACGGACCGCATAATGCGGACAAAAGTAGGGCAAGCTCTATCTTATTTGCGGATCCGCATATCGGAATGGAACAACTGAAGCGGACAGTATACGGAGTGCTGTCCGCATTTTTTCAGGACCCATTGAAATGAATGGATCTGCATCCTATCCACATGATTTGCGGATCGGATGAGGAAAGAAAAACAGGACGTGTGAATGGACCCTAAGGGATGCGGATAGGAAGCGGATCCATTCATTTCAATGGGTCCTGAAAAAATGCGGACAGCACATACTGTCCGCATCCGTTGTTCTGTTCCGTTATGCGGATCTGCAAATAAGATAGAGCTTGTCCTACTTTTGTCCGCATATGCGGTCCGTGGTCCCATTATAGTCAATAGGTCCGCAAAAATTGCGGATGATATGCGGAATGCATCAATATGTCGGATCCGTTTCCAGGAAATAGAAAGAAATACCCTACCAACATATATTCCTCCTTTCTTTTTTTTGCGGAAAAACTGAACAGATGCGGATGTACAATTGGTAAAAACGATAGGTTTTTGTGGAAACACGGATCCGCCAAAAACGGACCGAAAATCTGGAAAAGAAAAATACGGACGTGTGAATGGAGCCTAAGAGTAGTCACAGCGGGACCCCAGCTTTTTCAGTAGCCACAGCACTAATATATTCTGCAGCTCTGTACGCAGATGACAATCACTCACAAAAGTCCTTGTCCCCAGCGGGATTCAGAACCTGATGAATATTTCATATTTCGGAGCTGTCAGACACGCTAGCGCTTCTCAGATCTGAAGAAAAATGATGGAGACAGGTTGGATTTTTCCTCAGTCTGGCGAGCCCTCCCCAATCAGATTGCTAAATGTTCTACCAAGCTGAAGGTACGTATTACTGGGAAATTGATGAATGTAACACATCCCACTGTTTTCTAGGAGTGATATAAGACTTAATTTATTTTTTTTCAATTTGCACCCAGTCAGCTTAACCATTGGGAAAAACTATACTCACCTGCTCCCCACCGCTCCCTTCTGGCTTCCTTGCTGGTCTTCCAGTGTGTACTGCTGCTGCCAATAACGGGCGTCAAGAGTGTCCTCAAGTGGCACGTGACCCAGCAGTGACGTGCCCTTGGGGGTCATGTAATGCTTGGGGACACCCTTGCAGCAGTGAACATGACCCCATTTTTGCAGAAGTTTACAGGAGGTACCCGCAAGACTAGTTATGAGAGCCAGGGAGTCAGAAGAGAGAGGCGGGAGCAGGAGAATATGGATTTTTAACCATCATCATAAAGCATTTTATGGGCACTTGTTTATTTCCATACTGTAACCAGGTTCCTGACTGGTAAGCTACACGCAGAACTCACATTGGCACTGGGCAAACTGGGCAGCCTCATTACATGGGCCAAGACAAGATGACTGCATGACAATAATCATACCAACAAAGTGACCGATCATCATCAGTTCTTGAAAAGTCACTTTGACAAAAAAATGGCCGTACATCTGATGAACTCGTATAAGGCCATTTGTATATTCCGCGTAGAAATCCGCGTTTCTCCTTTGATCCCCCCCCCCGTTCAGGCACCGTTCTGTAAAAACACTAGCCTCACTGTAGTTGTAGGACATTTAGTAATCGCCTCAATCTTTTAAAATTATGGCCATGATATTAGATCAGAAGGGGACTGACTCTCGGCACCCCAGCCAACCAGCTGTGTGAAGGAACCGTGGCACTCAAATAAGACTGAGCTGCGCAAATATGACAGGCTGTTCCGGCAGAGGAACAGCCTGCCAAATTTCACCGTATCTGGCATAGCCAGATAGGACCGCGCACCGCCAGTTCCCCATTGACTACAATCGGATCCGGATGGTTTTCCCCATGAGTTTCAGGTTTCCGCCAGACAAAAAAAACATTGCCTAACATATCCCTCTTGGAAGGAGTCCAGATAATAGGAGAGCAAGGCAAAATAAATATGATCTTCCCATCAGTAGTTACCACTAGAGATATGGCACCTGTATTTTGTGGTGAGAGGAAAGTGCCGCCATCAGCGCTCTCCTCTCTCAATTGATTGTTTCACTGTACGGCGGCGGCCTCAGGAAGCGCACAGCGTCATAGCAACCAATGACGCCGTGTGCTCCCGTCCTCTGGGGCAGCACAGACCGGGCTTTCATGGCCCAATACGGGCCGTGAAATACGGTGGTCTGCATGGGGCCTTATTCCTACAACACTTCAATACAGAGTGCGGTGTAGAGACTGAGAAGATAACTGGACAGGGTGTACAGATACAGGCCAGATCTCAATGCTTGAAAAGGTGGTGTACTGTATGTACCGGGCAGGCAGGTAGTACTCTCCGTAATGTACATCCTAAACACAACTACCCAAATGTGCCTCAGGGCTCTAAAAGTGTTTTCCGAGACTTTTCCTCTGGATAGGTCATCAGTATCTGATCAGTGGAGGTCTGACACCCGGGACTAGGCTTAAAGGGGTTCTCTGTAGTTGTTTAAAGGGTTTCTGTCACCTTGTTTGACTATATTAAACCAGATGACATTTGCAATGCGTAAATGTCACCTGATGTCTAATATGGTCTTCTTTTTAAGCTTTGTGTTCCCGTTTTCTTAAAAAATCTACTTTTTTTTCTGTAATATGCAAATTACCTTTACTAGGTCCAAGGGGCGGTAACCCTGCACCTAGTAGCGCCGTTTTCCCCACCTTCTATATGTCGTCATCAGCGCCGATTGACAGGGCCAGGCAGCTCACTCTATCTGCTGCTGGCCCTGTCAGCGCTGCAAATCCTGCACCGCCTTCTTTTCCGGCTGTAGTGTGACGTCATCGGCGCAGGCACAGTGAGGAAGCCGGGAGCCCGGCAGCCAGCAGCACTCACTGCGCCTGCGCCGAATGACGGACCCACGGCGCAGGCGCGGGAATGTCTACAGAAATGGGTGGATGCCATCCGGACCCATTGCCTTATTTAACTTTAGCCGGACAAGTTCCTCTAGAACATCGGCCTCTGAAAACCCTGGGGCAGAAACCTTACAACTAGAGGCAATGCTATGTCCAGCCATGTTCTGATTATGAAAGTCGCCATCTAAAAAAACTGAGCAGAAGTAGTTATTCAGATGGTCAGCGACCGCCTTATCCCCATCTATATACAGATTTTTTCCATTGCTAAGTTTTGTAATGCCGCAGTTTTTCTTCTTCCTGTCACTAATATATCTGAAGATGGTTTTATTACCCTCCTTAACAGATTTGGCCATTTCTTCCTCCTTTGAAGCTTTAGCAGCATTAATAATCATTAATAACTGGCTTAGTTGCCCATAGCAACCAATCAGATTCCACCTTTCATTCTGGACATCTCCTTTGGAAAATGAAAGGTTGAATCTGATTGGTTGCTATGGGCAACTAAGCCAGTTCTACTTTACACCAGTTTAAAAAATTACTCCCTAAATCCTTAGCAATATTGGTCATACATCTCTGACATAATTTCTTGCACAGGATTTAGGAAGTTTGGTTAAACAAAATTACCCATTAATGGGTTTTTGGTGCCTAATTGTTTTCTAAGAACTGGCCTTATTACTCTACATTCACGTAGTAGACTTATTAGTCTACATTCACGTGGCGGACCGCTTTGCTGTTAACATTTTTTTTTTTTTACTAGTGTGAATGTAGCCTAAGAAAACGACGCAGAGGGTAAGGAATAAACTTACACTAAAAAACAGTTCACTGTGACTCCCAGTTCCACAGCCCCGAGCAGTTTCTCCAACAGAACTATACTGACATAATGCCGACAGTAAAATTCAGTACATACAGGTCGTGCAGAGACACACAGCATTATAAATCAGTCCAGAACGGAGGATCACACCCACACAGACGATTCGCTCAAAACTTCGTTTGAATGCTGTACAGAGATTCGTCTCCATACAGCATTCAAATGTATGGGCTCCGGCGAGGGAAATTCGTTATCGCGAGACTTTGGGATTTGAATGTTCAACTTTAAAACAGGGATCCAAAGTTGGCTTCGGTACCGAGGTACCAGCCGGTACCAAACCCGACTTCGGATTCCTGTTTTAAAGTTGAAAAATCAAATCCCGAAGTTGTTCACTAAAGTTTCGCATGGATCAGCAAAAATGCTTCCGTTATGATATTACAATCGTCAGAATCCGCTATGAACGAATCTAGTTGTAAAATAGCCATGACGGATCCAGCACTAAAACCATTGTAAGTCAATAGGTGACGGATCTATTTTTTATGGTGTCCAAGAAAACGGATCCGGCACCATTGACTCACATTGTCTGTCTTGCTCCGCATCCCATGCCGGACAGAGAAACGCTGCATCGGTTTTCTGTCCGGTATGGGAACGCAACCATTGACAATGAATGGGGACAAAACTGAAGCGTTTTTCTCCGATTTTTAGATCCTGTGACAGATCTCAATAGCGGAATGGTAAACGCAGATGTGAAAGTAGCCTTAGAAGCTTGTCTCTGAAGCTCGATTCGCTCAGCGCTAACTATGACGAAAACCTACATTGTAAAGCGCTCTGCGGGGTCTCAGTCCACAGCATGTCTATAAATAGGGGTTTTACCTGCGGATTTCAGCGGACGACCTCCCCTGATCCATTTTGGGCGGTCTCAAGCGTCCTTCTTTTGGAAGGACAGTCCCTACCTTTGATCCATGTCCCTCTTTTTGTTCTGAGGTATAGATTTCCACTATTACTTTTAATATTGATAAAGAAAGTGTTTATCTGGTTCCTTTATGTATATTAAAGCTCATTTTGTATAATATTTCATTATTTGATGCATTTTTGATTTTGGAAATGTATATTCAAATATTTTTGTACTATAGTGTAAACAAAACCTATTTCCGCATACAGACAGGCAGGAAAATGGATCTCACATAATGACCCTTAAAGGGGTTGTCTCACTTCAGTAAGTGGCATTTATCATGTAGAAAATGTTAATACAAGGCACTTACTAATGTATTGTGATTATCTATATTGCTTCCTTTGCTGACTGGATTATACACTGCTCGTTTCCATGGTTACAGACCACCCTGCAATCCATCAGTGGTGGTCCTGCTTGCACACAATAGGAAAAAGTACTAGCCTATGTGCGCTCCCATGGTCCCGGCCACCAGAGAGGCTGATGCTTTTTCCTATAGTGTGCAAGCACGACCACCACTGATAGATTGCAGGGTGGTCGTAACCATGGAAACGAGACGTGTGTAATGTGATAGAAAAATGAATCCAGTCAGCAAAGGAAGCAATATGGATAATAAAAAATACATTAGTAAGTGGCTTGTATTAACTTTCTCTACATGATAAATGCAACTTACTGAAGTGACACAACCTCTTTAAAGGAAACCTGTCAGCTCTGAAACACCCCCTGAACTAGAGTAAGCGGTGTATAGTGTATTTTACTGCTGGTTTGTCAGAGCACAGAGTCAGAATGCAAGCAAGTATGAAGATAAAACTTACATAACCGGACTCGACGTCACTTACACTATACACCGCTTACTCTAGTTTGGGGGGTGTTTCAGAGCTGACAGATTCATTAAGTGTCCCTGTTATACTATCCAAAACGTTGGGAGGTATGCAATGGATCTCAGCCAGATCTACTGAGGAACATCTGCCGCGGATCCACCAGCTGTAGTCGTACCCATGGGGAACAGAACCCTGCTGCAAGAAACCACAGCCCCAACCACCTGCCGCTTTGCTGCCAATTTGCCCAGGAGGTGCCACACTTAGCACAGGGCGCTGATATTGGTGGATCCCTGATGCCATGGCGCCCACAGATCGCAATATCCAGGGGCACATTCACTTCACTGGTTTTGTCCATCAGATTTTCCCTTATTCACAGACTGCAGAACCCCCCTCTCCCTCCTCCTCCCAGTGGTCCCTCCCGGTACCTTGATGATGCCCAGCATCTTGTCGTGCAGGGCTCTGAACTGGTCGGGCGGCAGCTCCGGGTACAGCTCTCTCTTGAGCAGCTCCTCCGTTATCTCCTCGTTGCCATAGTATCTACTCTGTGCGATGCCGTTCAGCAGTCCGCTAAGAGCTTTACTGCTCTCCGGGTCCGCCATGACAGCGGCACGGGCACGTGACCGGCTGAAGCCAAGTCATGTGTCTCGAAGGGATGGCGGAAGCGCGGCAGGAACACCGGTGCGGCCATATCTTGGTTGGCAAATGGTTAGGTCCTATCTGCAAGTAGTGATTGTAGAGCCAGTTGCATAGCTGACGAACTTGCATCGGTACTGACATTGATGATGAGGATCATTGTAACCAATGACAGAGAAACTGGTTGCTAATAGCAACTGCACCAGTGTATTATACTCCAAGCTGTTCCTAGAAATTAATGGAGCAAATCCTGCCAAGTATGATCTTCTGACAGAGGAACAGTGTGGACATAGGCAAGGTGATGTGGGGGCCAGAGCCAACCTTAAAAAGACACTGCCCCTTGTACCAGTGGTGTTGCCAGTCCAGTAGGCTCAGCCCTTTGCTAGAAGGGAGTGCAGAGAAGAAACAGTGGTGGCGTGAGCTCTGACGGGGGTGTTACTGGCTCAGCTAGCCTCTGGTATGACGAGAGATGACATGGCACGTGCTTCACCCGCTCAGCGGGCAAAGGGAGAAACATCACAGGACATGTGCCTTTCTGCCATAGTGGGGCGGTAGCCACATGGTGTGCACCTAAACCCCTGCTGGGGGTAAGCACCAGAAGAGGCCTGCTGCAGCAGATAAGTGTACAGTGTGCCGGAAGGGAAGTCTCCCTCCTGCAGTAGAAGGCCTGCAGAAAGTTTTGGTGGTGGGAGAAGTGGCAGCCACTGTCCAGCAATAGTGTGTGAGAAATGACACAGTAGCACCAAGAGGGGCGCAGGTAGAGGTCTGAGCTGACACTCCCAGCTGGGGACAAAGAGAAGGGATTGTGGCAGCAGCAATGACCAGGAGGGCACATTGCATGTAGCACACAGACTGGAGTGTATGGGAGGTGAGGGAGTCTCCTTTCCCGCAGGTGCACCACCAAAGAGGACTGGTTGTCCCAAGCAGAGCAGGCCCAAGGGGCGTAGCTATAGGGGGTGCAGAGGTAGCAGTCGCTACTGGGCCCAGGAGCCTGAGGGGCCCAAAGACCCTTGTGGTGCATAAGAACCAGTATTATATAAAGTGAATGCTGCTCAACTTACACCTCTGGCTGGAGGGAAGGGGTTAGGTCAAGAATTTGGCATGAGGGCAGCATGAAGGAAATGTGCTTCCCTGCTCCTGGCCACAAAGCACTGAGGGAAGGGGGGGCCAAGCTGAACTCTTGCACCATGGCCCATGAGCCTTTAGCTATGCCACTGGCAGGCCCTACACAGACACTAGGTCGCAGTGGCCGTTTAGTTAATGTGGAGTATGGGAGGAGGGGGAATCTATCTACTTAAAGGGGTTCTCCGGGAATTAAGAAAATGAAAATACTTAAATATTACTTCATTATAAATATATTCCCAAATACCTTTCATTAGTTATAATGGCTTATTTTGTCTGGGGAGCAACCATTAGGAGAAATAAAATGTCCTATTAGGACACACAAAACCTGTCCTAATCACACAGGAGGACAAGTTACTTCACAACACTGAGGTAAAGAGCTGCCTCATCCTCCTCTCTACTCTACTTGTCAGGGATTATGATCCTGAATACAGATAAGATCTTCAGCTGAATCTCTGTAGGAATGGAGGTCATGAGCAGATGTGGCTGATAAGTAGCAGCTCTTGTCTGCCCTCTCTGTACTTCATGTCTCTTCATGAACTCTGTTCCCCCAAAGATTCAGCTAAATGTCATATTAAACTGTATTCAGGATCATAATCCCTGACAAGGAGAGCAGAGAGGAGGATGAGGCAGTTCTTTACCTCAGTGTTGTGAAGTAACTTGTTCTCCTGTGTGATTAGGACAGGTTCTGTGTGTACTAATAGGATGGCGACCATTTTATTTCTCCTAATGATTGCTCCCTAGACAAAACGTTCCATTATAACTAATGAAAGGTATTTAGGAATATATTTATAATAAAGTAATAATTACATATTTTCATTTTCTTAATTCCTGGAGAACCCCTTTAACTGCCAAAGTGTTGGCTGAGAGAACGGGCGAAGAGGCAGCTGGGAAGTATAAGGTGTGTCATTGTGTCTGAAGAAGAGCCTTTGAGGTTGCTGCAAATGTATTTCTGTCTGCTATTATTCCCATACTATCGAAACAACCCCTCTTTATATGAAAATCAGGACTGGTGCAGCTGACAATGATATTTTGTCTGTTGCATACAGTATATACTGTAGCTTTACTTTAAAGGGGTTATTCCATGACTAATGTAAAAAATGAACATCATATAGTAGATGACAATCTCTAACATAGCTAGAACCAGTCCTGTACCTCACATGGATCCAGAGATCTCCTCATTCATTGCTCTGCTAGGTTTATATCAAGCTGACAGCTCAAGGGGAGTGTCTTTTCTGCAGCTAAGGGGGCGTGTCCATGCTCTCCCTATGACAGCTCAGGGGGCGTGTCTCAGCTCTCCCTATCACAGCTCAGGAGGCAGTTGAAAGATGAAACTGAGCATGTGTGTGGCCATCTCAGTGAGCAGGTCAAAGAAATAAGAAAAAGAACAAACTGCAGGTGACGCTATACAGATACATTTTATTGAATAACTCAGTGGCTATACTAAATTTTTAATTACATGCACTTACAAAAGTATTCAGATCCAGGCGCTGGTTTGAAAACTGTAGAATATTTTTTGTGGGACAAGGGCTTTAAACTTAAATGACAATAGTTAAAGGGATAGTCCGGTTATATAACTATTAGGGGACATTAATATGCTTTTACAGTCAATTTTCAACGAGGACAGCCGCAATGAAATTTTTGCAGGAAGACCCACCGGTGGCTGTGTCCTTTCTGCTTTCCATTCATGTCAATGGGAGGCAGTTCTGAGGATTGCGGAGCAGTGGCTTGTGGTCGCAGAGAAGGGACACAAGCCACCGCTGATATAGGCCGCCACTTGGCGATCCTCAGCACTGCATTGAGGTGAATGAGAGGCAGAAAGGAAACAGCCGCCAAGCGGGTTTTCAGCAAAATTACATCTGGGACCCATATCCACGAAATGAAATGAATGGGCAGTTAGGCGTGCACTCAGCCTCTCCTTTCATTTCTATGGGAGTTCCGGAGATGCGGAATACTGAATTACCTTGTATCAGAACTTCCAAATCTGACTACAATTTTGTTATTTTTTTCTGCACAAGAAATAATAGGAATTTAGGGAATTTTACTGTGATTTGTGCACAGAATTACCAGAGAGGAAACTATTTTCGGCCCTGAGCCTGACATGGTGTCACCGCTGGCACACGCCCTCCCGCCTGTCACACTAACACACATTCTGTTGCCAGAAGGAACGAATTCAGGCGCGTTCCAGGGCGCCCTCTGACGTCATCACGCACCAAAGCCTCCCTTACGTTCCCACGACCCCGCCTCCAACCGGCGTTTTGTTCTGGAAGCTTCAGGCGCTGGGTTTGACAGGGCAGACCGTACAATCCGTAGTCATCCGCCGCCTAGTGACCCGCGCCCGGACGTGAACCTCTCCCTACTACACCCGCCCGGAACGGTCTATCCATAATGCCGGATAACTCTGCTCCTAAACTCATGGCGGCACCAGGAGGAGGCAATGGAGGTGCGAGCAAGAAGAAAGGAGCCTACCAGGACCGGGACAAGCCGTCCCAGATCCGTTTCAGCAATATCTCTGCAGGGAAAGGTAAGGAGGCTGTTCCGGTGCACGTTGTGGAGGCCGCAGAGGCTGTGGACTGCACACTGGGTCTCTAACGCCTGGGAACTACATTTCCCAGTGTTCCTTCATTGCTCAAGTTAGCCAAGGCATGCTGGGAATTGTAGTTTTTGATCAGTAGGGGAGCTCTAGAGGGCTCAGGACCTGCTGTCATGGTGCATTAGGTGTGTCAGGTCCTTAGACTGATGGGGGGCAGAGCTGTCTATAGACTGATGCACATCTGGTCCCAGGCTGATGTTTTGTGCCCAAGTTTGGAGTTGGCAAAAGACGTCAGTCCTAGCCAGAACCCCTCCGGCCTCCCAGTGTTTCTATGTAGCAGCAATGAATGAATGGCCGGGCTGTAATACTGCAGAGCTGTGATCCCTGAGGCTGGACCTGGATGTGTGTATATAGATATTCTATTAACCCCTTCAAGACCCTATGATTTTATTTTTCTGCGTTTAATTTTTTACTCCCTGCCTTCCCAAAGGCGATTACAGCGATAATGTAGTTTTTTTTCACTATGTTCCTGTGGAGCCCTGCCACAGCCTTTGGAAGGCTCAAGGCTGCCACAAGGAGTGAACGGCTCCTCCGATCTCGGACTGTGAGCGCAGTATTTTCTGGGGGAAAAAAAGCCTCTCGGATGCCTTGGTCACAATCGGCCACAGCATTTGAGGGATTAAATGCCGGTGATTGACGTTACCGCCGTTCAGACATTAGCTTTGGGTGTCTGCTATTTAAAACTGATTTCTGCAATGTTCCTTCTTGTTGTAGCTGTTGCCGACGCCGTCCGGACAAGCCTGGGGGCCAAAGGGCATGGACAAAATGGTAAGAGGACGGCTGGTCGTGTGTTTGGCGAGGTATGGCTTGTTGCCGGCTACTTGGTCATTAATCTGTTATCTATATATTGAAGATTCAAGATGGTAAAGGAGATGTCACCATTACTAATGACGGAGCAACTATCCTGAAGCAAATGCAGGTCCTGCACCCGGCAGCAAAGATGGTAAGTGACTGTCAGTGTCCATGTGTGTGGCTTTGCTTCCACTGTTGATGATTCACACCGTGATCGGCCCAGGAAACGGTCCACGTCTCCCAGACTCACCGCGGCCCCCCTGTTAAGGGTCTGTCCAGTACTGACATGATGTGAGTACAGTATAACAGACCTGTGATCAGATAGGAACTGTCTATCATCAGTCGCTATGATGCAGTCAGTTCAGGTCAGTGGAGTTTCGGTCGGTCCGGTAGATGTAAAAGACACCATGTTTCATGGGCCGAGCATTGTCATGTGAATCTGCTGACAGTCACAGGAAGCATCCCCGCTGAGCATTTTCTAAACAATACTGCGAGAAGAGCAATGTGAATACAGCCTAAGGCCTCAGGTACCTGATTCCACTTTGTCCATAGTCATAGATGTGCATAGAGCCTCTACTGTTCTTCAGTACTGGTCCTCTTGGCCACATCTGCTGTGTGAAAGGGGTTGTTGAAGTCGGACCACTGTGTCAGTGATGTCCGCCTGTGAAGAGTCCATGATGTTGGTTTGTGTGTCTGGTTTTTGTCCTCCACGTGTCATCCATATTCTGTCAGCACCACTAGGCTGAAAAGGGATTTCCGGAGCATCTCCTATCAGTGGTCAGTCTTCTGCCATCCGTGTTCTTTCATGGACCCATAGAGTTCAATGGTCTTGTTTTGTCTGCATCATGGACCAAAGTAGTGCATGTCTCGGTTGTTTTTCCATTGATCCATGGAAAACCACCTATGTATGAATAAACACATTAAAATCAATGGATACGTGTGCTGTCCATGGAGAACGTGTGTGAAAGAGGCCTTGAGGCACACCCACATGTACTGGAGAGTAATTGAGGATTTTGCTGCAATATTTGCATGTATACTGACTGTGTACTCGCTGCGGATTTCACCCCTCTACATTGAAAGGGTTAAAAATCCCTGGTAAAAATCTGTAGGAGGAGAAGGAATGGACAGGCTTTGGATTCAAAATGTGAGCTGCAAGTCAACTTTTTCGGATCCTGTGGATTCATAATTTTTGTGGGATAACTCCTTTAGGCCACGTTCACAGCCTGCCGGAGGTCACCCGATCACTGCCGGATCCCCACTGACTGTAATCAGATGTGCAGGTGATCCTCCTTTTTTTGGCATAAATGCCGGCTTTCGGACGGACAAAAACCATTACATGTCCTGCAGCTGGCATTTGTGTGTCATCGTCCTGCAGATGTGAACACAGCCTTAGTAAATTTGGAGCATCTTTAGGCTGATGTTAACCCTGAAAACAAAGGGGGTAGTTTATCAGAACTGGTGTAAAGTAGAACTGGCTTAGTTGCCATAGCAACCAATCAGATTCCAAATTTCTTTTTCCAAAGGAGCTGTAAAAGGTAGAATTTGGTTGCTATGGCAACTAAGCCTGTTCTACTTTACACTCACTTTCTACTTAGTTTGATAAATGATCCCAAAAATCTGCCTACACCTTCTATGAGCATGTGTTGATCTCTGCTACATTCAGCACCACAATTTGCGTGAAACCTTTAATAAATCTCCACCCCTTCCATTGTGTTTATATTTAATTGTACTTCATGATTTTTTTTTTTTCCAGTTGGTTGAATTATCCAAAGCTCAAGATATTGAAGCTGGAGATGGCACGACATCTGTGGTGGTCATTGCTGGCGCTCTCCTAGATGCTTGTGCCAAGCTGCTGCAGAAAGGTAGGCTTGCTAGAGGTAGTTCAGCTAGATTTCAGATTGTCCCCCTAGATGAAGCCCCTTCTCCGGAGGCAGCAGAGGCCAAATGCCAAAGCAGGTAAAAAGTAGTATTACGTAGCCTCCAGTGCCACAGCCAGCGGCTCTTGGTGTCTATACTTCCTATCATTTAGAGCCTACAGTGCGGCATTTAAAGGGGATGTCCAAGTTAATAATAGACATTGCTGAAAACCAGGCCAGAGTAGTTGTGTATCGGTTCAGGGCCCCTCCACTCCAGGACTGCTGCTTCCCACCAGGCTTTGTTTACATGGCTGCAGCAGTGACATGCCCGCATACTGCACAAGACATCAGTGGTGAGGGGGATCGGAGCGGTGGCGCTGGAGCAGAGTGGGTTTGAACTGTTGAGTATAATTTCTTGCGTTGTTAGCATGGCTTCCTGCCTTTCATCAGTTTTTTATTAACGCTGACAGTCTCCGGTGGGTTAATGTCTCGGTCTTTCCCTTTTCCTTGCTTCCATGTAGGCATACATCCCACCACAATTTCTGAGTCATTCCAGCTGGCAGTAGAGAGAGGGATTGAGGTTCTGAGCAGTATGGCCCAACCTGTGGAGCTGAGCGACCAAGAAACGTTACTGAACAGTGCGACCACGTCCCTAAACTCAAAGGTATTTGTGTAGGTTTCATCTGTTCATGTATATGCAGCCCTGTACTAACTGTACCACATCAACGTGGGCTTCTGATAATGTGGTGTATTAGACAAGGGGTTCTCCGGGAATGATATGAAGGGTGCCCAGCCACCTGCCCTAGGATGGGTTGCTAATTGGAGGGGTGGAGGTGACATTGCTAAGATTTTCTGTCAGGCTGGACGATCCCTCCATTATTATCTGTTGTAGAGCAGGAACCCCGCTGTACAACACATAGTAATGATGGGGAGGGAGGACACGATTCTGATGGCATATCACACACAGGACAGCAGCATTATCTATTGTAATGTAGAGTTCCTGCTTATAGGGGTTGTCCAGGTTCAGAGCATTTTCACAGCCCCCCTGTTATGAGAATCGGAGCACTCCTGCTCTCCCTTGCCCTGGGTTGAATTTGCGCAGAGGAAAGGCATTTTACAGAGTGCCAGTGATGTACCAGGTTTTCCGTAAGGACTGCTAGGTGGAGCCTCCCGCCTAGCAGTGAGCCCGGTGATGTCACTGGCTCTGATGGGCGGGCTTTAGCGCTGCCTAAACCTGTAAAACGTTATTATAAACAAAAAAACGGAGCATTGCAGCATTGAAATGCTCTGATGTTCATATCAGGGGGGCTGCCTGGGTAAAATTCTGGGTTCAGCTCTGAACCCGGACAACTCCTTTAAGGCCATCTGCACATGTCGCAGAATAAATGCGGTTTTTCCACGCAGCGTATTACAGTAGCAGCAAAGTGTATGAAATTACTCAATGACCGGATAGCCCCTTTCATCCTGTTTAATATTCCTGTAACATTGTGAAGTAGATTTTTTTCACAGCTGGCTAAAGACGCCCCACAAAAAAAAAAAAATGTTTTCTGTCTCTTTAAGGTTGTCTCCCAGTATTCCAGTTTGCTTGCACCGATGAGTGTGGACGCTGTAATGAAAGTGATCGATCCATTGACAGCAAACAGTGTTGATCTGCGTGACATCAAGATAGTCAAGAAACTTGGGTAAGAAATTTTGTAAGGTAATAAACTGTCATGGGCTTGTGGTTTGCAGCGTGAATCAAGATTCCACTTGCAAGAGTATTAGTGTTGAGCGAAACTAGCTTCGGGTGCTTAATCCGGTTCGTTCAAAACTTCGGAATAATACTGTATGGAGATCCGTCTTCGTACAGTATTAGAATGTATGGGCTCTGATGAGCCAAAGTTAGCTACTCACGAGGTCACACGTGACTTCGTTAAATAACTTCGGTAGTTGATTTTTAAAGTAAAAAAAAAAACACTTTAAAACTTGAAACTGAACTCTGCTTCGGTTCCGACTAGTATCTCGTAACCAAAGCCGAGTTCAGTTTCAAGTTTTAAAGTGTTTTTTTTTTTTTACTTTAAAAATCAACTACCGAAGTTATTTAAGTCACGTGTGACTTTGTGAACAACTACCTTCGGCTCATCGGAGCCCATACATTCTAATACTGTACGGAGACGGATCACCGTACAGTATTATTCCGAAGTTTTGAGCGAAGTGACTTCGGATTAAGCACCTGAAGCTCTCTTCACTCAACACTAAAGAGTATCATGAGCTGGTGAAATGAAGAAGGTAGTTTAAAGTTAATGTCTGATGGACGCGAATCCCACCTCTGGGACCCACACCTACCTTCAGAATGTGTCCTGACTGATGAGGTGACCGGTACATTTAGGCAGTGATTGGAGAGGTGGCCGCACATGCAGTTGGTTTTCTCCGCTCATTTCTATGGGAGTTGTGGAAACAGCCAAGAAAGGCTGACCAGATGGGGTGGGGTCTCAATTTTGAAGAGTGAGTGAGTCCCAGAGGTACGACCTGCATCTGTCAGACATTGATGGCTCATTGTGTGGAGATGCTATAAATCTCTACAGTGTGGATAGCTTTTTAACCATGGTCTTAATGCTCCTACCCTTACAGAAATATTTATTTGATGGGTCATTGGTCTTCGGAGGCAGAGCACGACACGGGGGCATTTGGACTGCTGTTAGTGCTGCGCAGACATTGTGTTGGTCTGACCTCTGGGACCACGACAGATCCTGAAAATGAAGGGACTGCTGCACAGTCAGGAGGCCAGGAGCCCCTCTGTGGAGGGAAGCGGGCAGAGGGCTTCACCAGTTCTGTGGCCCCTTCATTCTTAGGATCCTAGGGAGTCCCAGGTGTTGGACTCCCCATTGACCATAAAGTGACTGCATATCCCGGCAATATGACGTCACTTCTATTATAACCTTTATAATACTGTTTAGCTGGTGATGCTAGAAGACTTGCTGTTGAGTCTTGTCTACTGGAGGAACATACTGTCTTCTCTTCTTTCTAGTGGAACCATTGATGACTGTGAACTGGTTGATGGTCTGGTGCTCACACAGAAACTGGCCAACACTGGAGTAACCAGAGTAGAAAAAGCAAAGATTGGTCTAATTCAGTTCTGCTTATCTGCCCCCAAAACAGACGTAAGTATTCGATTGTACGTACTTCAGCTCTCTAGATGAATGGCATGTGGCCAGTCTTCTACCCGTACAAGTTATGTTGGGCGTGATATTGTAGTAACAGGACGTGATGTCTATTTCCTTTCAGATGGATAATCAGATTGTGGTGTCAGATTATGCACAGATGGACAGAGTTTTAAGAGAAGAGAGAACCTACATCCTGAACCTTGTGAAGCAGATTAAGAAGTCTGGCTGCAATGTGCTGCTTATCCAGAAGTCAATTTTAAGGTAGCGCAAAGTATACCTTAGACCTCTATCCTGTTACTGAAGGGTGCTGATAATGTGCCATGAAATAAGTACTGTGAGTGCACCATTGTAGTATCAAATTCTTTGGTCAGCCTGTATGCTCTCTGGTCGGCCTATGGTCGCTGATGGACGGGGCATGCAACCAGAATGGTCCATCAGCGGCCTCCTTTGGATAACACCGTGTGCTGCATTGTGCATGCACTAGTTATTTATTTGAGGCCACTAATGGATGGGCCTGGTCACGTGCTGTTTCATCAGGGGTCTTAAAGGGGTTGTCTCATCTTAGACAATGGGGGCATATCGCTAGGATATGCCCCCATTGTCTTATAGGTGCGGGTCCCACCACTGGGACCCGCACCTATATCGAGAACGGGGCCCCGAAAGCGAACGGGGGCGCACTGCGCATGCGCAGCCGCCTCCATTCATTTTCAATGTGGCCGGCGAAGATAGCTGAGCGCTGGCTCGGCTATTTCCGTCGGCTCCATAGAAATGAATAGGAGCGGTGGCCGCGCAAGCGCGGTGCGCTCCCATTCATTTCTATGGTGAGCCGGCTTGGTGGTGGCCGGACCGGAGTCCTCCAGCCACCACCTTGCGGGGCCCCGTTCTCGATATAGGTGCGGGTCCCAACGGTGGGACCCGCACCTATAAGACAATGGGGGCATATCCTAGCGATATGCCCCCATTAGGCAAGATGAGACAACCCCTTTAATGAGAACTGCAATGTAAACAGGCAACAGCGTTACTCAGTGGGGAACATCTGTTGTAAATCTGTGAGTATATATTAGTAAGGGGCTTTTTAAGTAGCTATCCCTTTTAACCCCTATTTGTTTTGCCAGAGTGGAGCTCCAGCAGTGGGAAAAGTAGCTAACTGGAGGGGGGAGGGCTGCTTTAGATGCTGATTTCTCCTCAGTGGTAGCAGCTAGAAACATGCAATTGGTCTTGTCTGGAAGCTGACAGTCCAGGCTTTAATACAAGACCAATGACAGCTAAAGTCCCAGAAACAGAGGAGAAATCACTGTTAGAAATCAAGTCAGGAATAATCGCGAGTGAAACCTGTTTTTACTTTCATTTTCAGCTGCATTCACAGTATCCCGATTTCTCCTGATCCCAGTGATATCATTCTCTGTCCTGAACATATTGCTGTCATTTTGGTACTGTCTGAAAGCTTGGAATGTCTGCTTTCAAACAAGATCAGTTGCATCTTTGTAGCTGCTACCATTCAGGAGGTAGCAGCATCTAAAGCCGCCCTCCCCCCTCCAGTTAGCTACTTTCCCACTGCTGGAGCTGGACTCTGGCAAAACAGAGGTTAAAGGGTTATTCCCATCTCATAAATAACATATCCATAGGCTAATACCATAAATGTCTGATGGCTGCACGTCCTAAAGCTGGAGAACAGAGGTCTCTCCGCACTTGTCCTGACTGCTGCTGTTTTGCAGAGCCACATCAGTCAGGACTGGGGTTGAAGGACCTTTGTTCTCCAGCTTTGGGATGCGCAGCCATCAGACTGTTGTGATATAGTCTGTGGATATATTATTAATGAGATGGGAATAACCCTTTCAAGGAATCAGCCACTTAAACCCTCCTTTTCCAAATGTTACTAACATGCGGTTATAACTGGTTCACAGTGGATGTTCCCCACTGAGTAGCGCTGTTGCCCTCCTTCCATTGTGGTCCTCAATAAGACCGCTGATGAAGGGGCAGTGATGGCCTCAATGCAGATGTTTGTTCTGGTATATTAGAGTTGTGCAAACCGCCGAGCAGGCATGTTTGACCCACTCCACAAGAGCTAATTCACGTAAGCATAATAACATAAAAGGCTGTATTGCTTTTAGAAAAAACTGGTAGCAGGTCTGTTCGGTTTTGGATTTATGTCTGGAAGTATCCTTAACCCCTCCACCATAATGACATACATGTACGTGATAATGTGTAAGGGATTGTATTAGAGCTGGGCGATATGGGCAAAAAAAATCTCGCTTTTTTTTGACGGTTCACGATTTAAATCTCGATTTTCTTATGTTATTAAAAATATAAAAAAATAAATAAAAAAAGCCCACTGTGTCCCCATCAGACCTCACATCAGCCTACTGTGCCCCCATCAGACCTCAGATCAGCCCACAGTAGTGCTCCCATCAGACCTCAGATCAGCCCACTGTGTCCCCATCAGACCTCAGATCAGCCTACTGTGCCCCCATCAGACCTCAGATCAGCCCACAGTAGTGCTCCCATCAGACCTCAGATCAGCCTACTGTGCCCCCATCAGACCTCAGATCAGCAGAATGTGCCCTCATCAGACCTCAGATCAGCCCACTGTGCCCCCATCAGACCTCAGATCAGCCCACTGTGCCCCCATCAGACCTCAGATCAGCCCACTGTGCCCCCATCAGACCTCAGATCAGCAGAATGTGCCCCCATCAGACCTCAGATCAGCCCACTGTGCCCCCATCAGACCTCAGATCAGCCTACTGTGCCCCCATCAGACCTCAGATCAGCCCACAGTAGTGCTCCCATCAGACCTCAGATCAGCCTACTGTGCCCCCATCAGACCTCAGATCAGCAGAATGTGCCCTCATCAGACCTCAGATCAGCCCACTGTGCCCCCATCAGACCTCAGATCAGCCCACTGTGCCCCCATCAGACCTCAGATCAGCCCACTGTGCCCCCATCAGACCTCAGATCAGCAGAATGTGCCCCCATCAGACCTCAGATCAGCCCACTGTGCCCCCATCAGACCTCAGATCAGCCCACTGTGCCCCCATCAGACCTCAGATCAGCCCACTGTGCCCCCATCAGACCCCACATCAGCCCCAATGTGCCCCCATCAGACCTCAGATTAGCCCACAGTAGTGCCCCCTTCAGCCCACTAGGCCACCATAAGGATAAAATAAAAAAAAAATCCCTTACCTGTCCTGTGCCGCGGCTCTTCTCCGGGTCCGGCGCTTCTCAGTCTTCTTCTCCCGGCGCTGCACTGTCACCTGACTGCGTGCAGCGTCAGGTCAGAGTGCGCGCACTACGTCCTGACGCTGTACGCGGTCAGAACAGTGCAGCGCGGCCCCTGAGAAGAAGAGGAGCGCCGGACATCGGAGCCGCGGCGCAGGACAGGTGAGTTATTTTTTTTTTATTTTATCTGGCGGGCGCCATTTTAATACAATCTAGGGCTGGGCGATCAAATTAATTCGCCAATTGAAAGCCTCACGATTTTATTTTTTTAGGAAAATCGTGAACTCGATTTCTTAAAAAAAAATAAAATCGTGAGGCTTTCAATTGGCAAATTAATCGAATTAATTTGATCGCCCAGCCCTAGATTGTATGGAGCAGGCTGCTGTGATGAGCCCGCTCCATACGTGGTAGGTGTCGGCTGTATAATGCAGTCAGCACAATGACATCAAACCCAGCCATTTAACCTTGGGGCATCTGTGGAGTTATGCCCCTTTCACACGAGCGGGAGACTCGCATGTCTCCCGCAACGCATCTACAGGGCTCGCATATAATGCTATGTGATCCCTGTCAGTGCCGAGTCCAGCCCTGTAGATGCATTGCGGGAGACATGCGAGTCTCCTGCTCGTGTGAAAGGGGCATTAGGCAGAGTGAGGAGGCTTCCTCTGTCTCTCAGTTGGAGGCCCCGCAGTGGAAAAAAAACAAAAAACTTTTTACATTCATAAAAAATTTTATTCAAATCGCCCTCTTTTCCCAATTTTACATATAAAAATAAATAAATAAACATAACAGTGCCACATCAGAAAATGTCGGAACTATTAAACTATAAAAAAATTTCCTGCGTGGCGGTGTACACCATAATAGAAATAGTTTCCATGTTTTTTTTTTTTTTTGTCACCTTGTCCCCTCAAAAAACATTGAATACTGGTGATCACAAATTATACATACCCCAAAAATAGTACCAATAAAAACGAAAGTTTGTTCTGCAAAAAACAACCCCCTTATACATCTCTCTGTGGATGGAAATGATCCACAGAGCTGTATAAAAAAAGTAATTTAGAACCTTTTTTTTTTTTTTTTCTTTTTAAAAAGAAATATATCATCTGATGTTGCTGTAATCGTATTGACACACAGAATAAGGACTTCATGTCATTTTTTTAGTGTGCAGTGAACGCCATAATTTCAAAACCTAAAAACTTGTCAGAATTGTGCATATTTTTTTTTTTTTCAATTTCACCCCACAAATAGTTTTTCCTGTCCTCCAATACAAGACATACTAAATTAAATAGTGGCGTTAAAAAAATCCAGTGCCAAAAATAAGCACTCATGTGGCTATGGGTACAGAAAATTAAAAAAGTTATGACTCTTGGATTTTGGAGACAAGAACAAATGCAAAAAATGAAGATGGCTTTGTCTTGAAGAGGTTAAAGGGGTTCTGCAGTTTTTAAAAAACTGATAGATCATCAGCATCTGATAGGCGGGGGTCCGACACCCGGGGCCCCGCCGATCAGCTGTTTGAGAAGGCAGCGGCGCTGCAGGAGCGCCGCGGCCTTCTCTGTGTTTACCACAGGCCAGTGACGTCACGACTAGTTCCACTGGCCTGGGCGGGGCTAAGCTCTGTTCACTTGAATGGAGCTTAGCCCCGCCCAGGCCAGTGATACTAGTCGTGACGTCAATGGGCCTGCGGTAAACACAGAGAAGGCCGCGGAGCTCCTGCAGCGCCGCTGCCTTCTCAAACAGCTGATCGGCGGGGGTCCCGGGTGTCGGACCCCCGCCGATCAGATGCTGATGATCTATCCAGAGGATATATCATGAGTTTTTAAAAACTGTAGAAACCCTTTAATTATGATCAGAATTCCTAGAATTCTATTGTCCGAAGCTACTGAATATGATCTAATGACGATCCTGAATGATGTCTCTCCCTTTGCCATATAAACAATGTTAAATATATCTTTAGTGTTTTGTATTAATATATAACCATTTCTGTATTTCCTCTGTGTTTTCAGGGACGCCCTCAGTGATCTTGCCTTACACTTCCTGAATAAAATGAAAATCATGGTTGTCAAGGACATAGAGCGTGAAGACATAGAGTTCATCTGTAAGGTCCGTATCCTCGGTAGTGACCGCTGTCCTCTGTCTAGGAATGTCTGCCGTTCATTCTTATGTTTTACACCTAAGAGGAATTCATGTTTTATTTTATTTTTTATCAGACAATTGGAACAAAGCCGGTGGCACACATTGACCAGTTTACAGCAGACATGTTGGCGTCAGCTGAGCTCGCTGAAGAAGTTAGTCTTAATGGTTCTGGGAAGCTTGTAAAGGTAAGTGTCTGAGGTGTATCTTTATTTATTTATTTTTATTTATTTATTTATTTTTTGCACCGGTTTTTGAGAGTTTCTTTTCTCTTGCAGATAACTGGGTGCGCTAATCCCGGCAAAACGGTTACAATTGTGGTCCGGGGGTCAAATAAGCTTGTGATTGAAGAGGCCGAACGCTCCATTCATGATGCACTTTGTGTAATTCGCTGCTTAGTTAAGAAAAGGTACGTGGCTGTATACAATTATAATTTTTTTTTATTTAGCTTTATACAACAGTGATTTATTAAACTTTTATTAAGAACTTGTTCATACAACTGTATAAAAAACCAGTGCTTATTGGCACTCTGTAAAGGTGCTCAGACCTGTACCTGTGAAGTTCTGTGTTTGTGACCGTATGGGGTCTCTAGAGTGTTCTTTAAAGATACTGTACGAGTCCCAAAATATATTCTGCTTCATAAAAATTTGTGCACACTTTGCTGATTTTTAGCACCGTGACCAGCGTAGGACCCCTGCCGTATAGATACTGATGACTAGGGATGAAACCTGTATTGGCTCCGATGAGCCAGTACCTTAGAACCAAACACGAGATTGGGAAATGTTTTTTTTTACAGCAGAAATGAATTTATGAAGTTATTATGCGAAGTCTCATGAGACTTTACGAAGTAATAACTTCGGCTCATCGGGAGCCAATACATTCTAATACTTTATGGAGCTTTATGCGAATCGACTTTCATCCGAAGTCGATAGGTCATCAGTAGTGTTGAGCGAACTTGTGTTTTAAGTTCGGTGTCCAAAGTTCGGGTTATCGAAGAATTCCGTTATGGTCCGTGGTAGCGGAATCCATAACTGGATTCTTCGATAACCTGAACTTTGGACGCCAAACTTAAAACACAAGTTCGCTCAACACTAGTTGTGATGTCATCCAGTTGTGCGCATGAGGCCTAAGGGCCACAGCTCTGCAAGAAAATATAGAACACATCCTATTCTTGTCAGCAATAGCGGACAAGAATAGGCATCTTCTATGGGGTGCCGGCCATGTGTGTTCCGCAAATTGCAGAACACACACCCTTTGGTATCCGTGGTATTGCGGATCCACAACACTCTGGCCGTCTAAGAGCAGGACAGTGGGAGATCACTGTTACTTTTTGCATAAATCTTAAAATGGTTTTTGAGGATGTCAAACTAGATGGATGCCTTTCGATAATGCAACAACTTTGCAATACAGAGAGCATAGAGTTTGGTTGTTTTTTGGGAAATGTTACACATGGCACTTAGTTCCCCCGTAGCGCTAGCTATTATATTGGCTTTTAGCTTTCCTCCCTCTGAAATACATATCCTATAGTAGGGCATGTGCACTGGAGATGTCTTCCCAGGATGACCCTCTGTCAGTGGGGTAATTAATGGATTGACCTTTTTCTTCTCTTCTGTAGAGCTCTGATTGCTGGAGGAGGTGCTCCTGAGATTGAGTTATCCCTACGTTTGAATGAATATGCACGAACACTCAGTGGGATGGAGTCCTACTGCATCAGAGCTTTTGCAGACGCCTTAGAGGTCATCCCATCGACTTTGGCAGAGAATGCAGGACTGAACCCAATATCCACTGTAACAGAGCTGAGAAACAGACATGCACAGGGTGAGAAGACAGCCGGCATAAATGTGCGCAAGGTAGGTGGTTCTGCATTTTATTTATCCAGCCCAGAAATGAATTTAATTTCTGCTATTAAACTCAAATCAAAACTTTTTTTTTTTTTTTTTTTTTTTGTAGGGGGGAATTTCTAACATTTTGGAGGAACTTGTTGTTCAGCCGCTCTTGGTGTCTATCAGCTCCCTGACTCTAGCCACAGAAACTGTTCGTAGTATCCTGAAGATTGATGATGTGGTCAGTATAAAAGTCACCGTTAAAGACACACAATGATTCTGATGCAATGTAATAACTTGTACCAACCCCAACACTGGGCATCTATTCTTAAAGGGGTTGTCTCATCACAGACAATGGGGGCATATCGCTAGGATATGCCCCCATTGTCTTATAGGTGCGGGTCCCACCGCTGGGACCCGCATCTATATTGGGAAGTGAGCCCCGTACAGTGGTGGCTGAAGGACTCCGGTCTGGCCACCATCAAGTGCGCTCCCCATAAAAGTCAATGGGAGCGCAGCGCGCATGACTGGGCACCGCACCCATTGACTTCTATGGGCTCAACTGAAATGGCTGCGCTATTTTCGGCTGCCCCATAGTAAATGAATGGAGGGCGACTGCACATGCGCAGTGTGCCCTCCACCACTTTCGGGGCTCCATTTCTGATATATGTGTGGGACCCGCACCTATAAGACTATGGGTCATATCTTAGCGATATGCCCCCATTGTCTGTGATGAGAATACCCCTTTAAGGCCTCAGGCCAGTTTTGCAGGCGATTGCTTGGGAGGAATGCTTCCTTACCGACAATCGCCTGCTTGTCAGCGCTACATTGATATGCTGTGATTAGGGATAAGCAAATCGACTTTGGATGAAATATCCTTAGTCGATTCGCAAAAAACTTCGTTCTAATACTATACAGACCTCATCGGAGCCAATACATTCTAATACTGTACGGAGCTCCCGCTCAGTACAGTATTAGAATGTATTGGCTCTGATGAGCTGAAATTATTACTTCGCGAAGTCTCACGAGACTTGGTGTAATAACTTCAGAAATTCATTTTTACTGTAAAAAAACATTTCCAGAACTCTGGTTCGGTTCCAAGTGGTATTTCATCCGAAGTCGATTTGCTCATCCCTAGCTGTGGTCTTCTCCACAGTATGGGGAGGAGTGATCAATACTACCATCGCTCGCCCCCATACAGAGGATACACGATCTACTGCCTGCAAACGACATTTTTCTGACTGCATGAATGATGAGATTACCTGATGAATGAACATTTCAATCGTTCATCGGGTAATCGGCGGCACCTTTACACCGCCAGATAATTGCAAGTGAGTGTTTCTATGCTCGTTAGCGATTATCTGGAGGATTCTCGGCCTGTGTAAAGGGCCCTTTACACTGTCCCTTAAGTGATAGATTAGTCAGTAGGCTTGGTGCTTGGGGTGTAACCACTGACTGCAGGAAATGTATGCACATTTATAGCTGTTAGTGTAGTGGATGTTAGCGACAAACCCTTACAGATTGCAGCTCCTTAGGTGATCAGCTGTTTGCATCCGGGAAGTTGGAGCAACCCAGGAATTTCCTCTGCAGCGCCTGCTACAGGGGAAAAGTGGTATTATATGGTGGCCATTTAGATGAATTGCCATCCTTTTCTATATAAAGAAGGCTTGATTGTGCTAATATGGGAGCATCCTGAGTGGGTCATTTCATAATGAACCATTAATCCAGGATGGTCTTAAAGGGGTTGTCTCATCCCGCCGTTACTGGGATGAGACACCGTTCCGACCACCTCTCGGCCAGTAAACAGCAGAGCTCTCCGGCGCTCTGCTGTTTCAGTAGCTCTCATTGCAGTGCATTGCAACGCAAGCAATGAGAGCTACTGAAACAGCAGAGCGCTGCTGGAGGGAGGTGGTCGGAGCTGTGTCTCATCTCACCTTAGTAACGGCGAGAGGAGACAACCCCTTCAAACTATTGTGCAGTTCTATATGATGAAATCCATTATGTTACTATCTCTACTGTTTCTGGATAAGGCTCCATGAATAGCACGTCGATTTTTGTGGTGTAGGTGTATACGTTTTATTCCTGCACACCAATTTTGTCATCAACCTTTATGTTAAGGAGGTTCTCTCACCTGAAACATTGCTGGCATACAGCTAGGATATATCATCAATGTCCAGTAGGTGCCGGTCATGTCTAGAATGGAGCACCACGCATGCGCAACTGCCCGCCATTCATTTTTATGGGAGCACCAAAAATAGCTGAGCAGCGTGCTGAGCAGAAGTCCCATCGAAAATAATGGAGAGCGACTGTGCATGCGCGGCCACTGTTCATTCACTTCTATGGAACTGACAGAAGTAGCCAAGCCAGAGCTCGAATGAATGGAGGGTGACCACACATACGCAGTGTTCTTTCGTTCTCTTTGGGAGCTTCGTTCTAGATATAGGTGTGGGACCCGCACCTATTGGACACTGGTGATATATCCTATGCCAGCAATGTTCCAGACTAGAGCACCCCTTTAACTGTCCAGCGAGTCCCATGGAAATATACACTTGTAAAGTGTGCAGTGTAGTTCTCGGCATTGCTGAGCGTATCCTTGACGTCCTGTATGAATTGTTGCTAATGTCTGATTATTATTTTTTTTTTTTTTTAATTTCTCCAGGTGAACACCCGATAAACTTTGCTGGTTTTGGATGATGTAAACCGTGGCATGTCTGCTGACCTAAGATGGCAGTAAACCTTTATACGCGTGTCAGCACTTAATTTAATAAACTTGTTACATGACGTTATAGATCCGTGTTTTCTTAACTCTTTAATACCTATGTACAGTGGTCCTTCAAGATACAATCGTCCTCCTGGAACCAATTAATATTGTATGTTGAAACCATCATAAGTTGAGTAATCGGTTCCAGAGCCCCAAAGTGTCATCCAAGAAAATGAAGATTTAAGAAAAATAAGCAGATAACTAAGACAGATAAGACAAGTCCTTACATATAACAGTCAGGAATAGCTGATAACTAGTAACTAATACAGATATTTTACCAGAGAAGTGTCCTTGATAGGTTGCATCTGAGTCTGGTTTCAACTTACGATGGGTCAGAAAAGACCATTGTATGCTGAAAATATTGTATCCTGAGGTCATTGTATCTTGAGGGATCACGGTACATGTTCATTGAACATAACATTCATTCTAGCTCATGTATCTCAGGGCTCCAGATGGCGACCAAAATGGTCGCCAATGCGACTAAGAATTTACAAATGGCGACAAGACTTTTTAGTCTTGTCGCCATTTGCGCCTAGACCCGAATGGCATTTACCGATACTAGGCTGCGCTACTGCGCAGCCTAGTATCAGACAACATGGAGCGCGCTGCTCTCAGCGCGCTCCATGATCCATCAGCAGCACGGGAGAAGGAAGCTCTCCCTCCCCCTTGCTGCTGCTGCCACCATTGAGCGCTCGGTAACAGGTGACACATACGTCACACTCAGGGAGGTGACCCACTGGTCACTCAGGACGGAGGCTGCCGTTCTACTCACCTCCTGGATGAACCTAAGGACGGGCGCACGCACGAGGAGAAGCAGCAGGCGCTGTCTTTTCTAAGCCTTTGATTCGCTGCTTGCACTTGAAGCACCGCCCACATCGCTGAGGGAAAAGCACAAGCATGCATTTCACTGACAAGGATGGAGGCGCTCAGGGTCCTTATAGACGTGCAAAAAGTGCTGGTAAAGGGGCAGGTGAGGAGCGGGGAAACTTTCTTGTAGTAGTGGTGTCCTGGGCTCAGGGCTTAGTGCGCGAGGTGAGGTGACTCCTCTGACTGTCCCTGGGACCTGGCTCCTGTGTCAGTGTGTTACCTGCTGTTAGAGGGAGCTTCACCCTGGAGTCAGTTTTAACAAAGCACCTTAATATGTCTTCCATTCTTAATCAGTGTTGGGTCATAGGACCCCCCCTCTCCCCCCACCCATCTGCACAGATGAGAGGAGGTCCTCCTACCTATGCAGAGCAGTCACCCCATGCAGAGTTCACTGCTTCTTCGGGCTCATGCACACAGTCAGGGCGATGGTCTAACCTGAACTCCCTGCATCATAGTGACCGCTGATGTACTGTACGCCCAGCATTGTATGACTTGTCTCCCAGTCAGGCTGGAACATCACTCTGGTGCAGGGAGTCTATGCAAGGTGAGCGTCATGGGTCCGTGAGATGCGGCTGTTACATGGACCATTTTTACTGACTCTTCCCTATGCAAAATTAGCCTAAGGGCTTATCCAGATGACCGTATATTTGTGTACGCAATTTTGCAGAACGGATGCAGACCCGTTCATTTCAATGGGGTAGCAAAAGATGTGCTGTCCACATCCTTATGTCCGTTCAGTGGCCCCGCGAGAAAGACAGAACATATCCTATTGTCCACAATTGCGGACAAGAATAGGCATTTCTAACATAGGGCTGGCCGTTCCGTTCTGCAAAATGTGTAATGCACACTGCCGGTGTCTGTTTTGCGGACCCCAAGACAGATACAGTCGTCTGAATGAGTCCTAAGGGCCCATTCACATGACAGTGATTAACAGCTGTCACATAGCTGCTTTTAGAAACATTGCAGTCTATAGGGCTACTCACACAGCAGATAGCAGCTGTCAAAAAATAGGACATGTGCTATTTTTTGGCACATTTTCACTGCCAGGCCGGACTGCACCTGTCCAATGGCTGTTAAAAATGGGTACACTATGTTAGAAAGAAAAACATTTAATAAAAAGGGATGTCCCATTCATTTTAATGGGAAGGATCGCTCCTATAGGAGCGATCCTTTCCTTTGAAATGAATGGGGCGGTGAGGTGTAATTACACCTGCTCTCCTCTACCCCTGTTATGGCGAGCAGGAAAACAGTGAAGAGGAGGCAGCGCTGGTACGGCGCATGCCGCCTCTTCAAACAGCTGATCGGTGGGGGTGCCGGGTGTCGGACCCCCGCCGATCTGATATTGATTACCTATCCTGAGGATAGGTCGTCAATAAATATAGCTTGGAGAACCCCCTTCCCAATTTTACATATAAAATATATTTATTTTACATATCGCCACGTCCGAAAAGACCAAACTATTAAATGAATAAAAAAAATATCTCCTTTGCGGTGAACACATAACAGAAAAAATAAACACACAATTCACAAATTTTTAGTCACCTTGTTCCCCCCAAAAATAGGACTGTTCTATTATGGGCCAGACGTTCCATCTTCTCCAAGTCTTTTTTTTTAATTATAATTATATGTATTTAAATTTGGCGACTAAAAATTTTACTTGGCTCCTAAATTTTTCAGTTCAGGAGCCAATGGCTCCTAGGTATTTTTTTTAGTCTGGAGCACTGTAGCTCTGTATGTAAAGTAACTCCAGTGCCTAGAAATGAATGATAATTCAGTGAATCACAGATGTGTACTATCCTTGTTCTCCATGTACAGCACACGTACCCATTGACTTTTACTTTCTTTAGTCAGTAGTTTACCACTGACTGTAGGTCATTGAAATAAAATTATGGAGAAATGCACTACCGTGGTTGATTATGGGGACCAAATGCACCCATTGAAGTCTATGGGTCCATGAAAAACCACTGACACAACACGGATAGCATCTCTGTTTGGTCTGTTTTTCACTGACCACTGGTAGATGATGTGGATGACTTCTGGATAGGTCATCAATATCTGATCGGTGGGGGCCCGACCCCGCAGCATGCTCATCCCAGGCCAGTGATGTCACCATACATCGGTCATACGGTCTAGTTGCAGCTCAGCCCCATTCATGTCAATGGGGCTGAGCTGCAATATCAAGCACTGCCACTGTACGATGTATGGCGCTGTGCTTGGACAACTGCCAAGAGCTCTGGTGCAGTGACTCCCTGAAACAGCTGAGCTGGGAGTACTGGGGCTCGGACCCCCGCCATTGAGGTGATGATATACACTGAGGATAAAGCCTTATGCCTCATTGACATGTCAGTGATTGTGAGCCAAAACCAGGAATGAAGCCTACACAGACCCAAGGTATAAGGAAAAGATCTACACCTGGTTTTGGCTCAAAACCACTGATGGAAATCACTGCTCGAACACTGACTGTGTGAATAAGGCCCCATTCACACGACCGTATTGAATGGGGCCGTATCTATCAGCAAAATTGCGGAATAGATGCGGCCCCATTCACTTCTATGGGGCCAGGAGCCGTGGCTCATTTGAAGCATGTCCTATACTTGTCCGTACGCACGGACAAGTATAGGCATTTTCAATGGGGCCGCCCGGCGTGTATTCCGAGCACTACGGACCCACAAATATACGTTTGTGTGAATGGACCCTAAGGGATAAGTCATCATTCTCTTTACCTGGATAACCCCTTTATTTTCAGGTGAGCAGTGTCTGTGGAATACAGGGAAGAAAGGGAGGCAAATGGGCTGTTAACAAGCTCCACCTCTAATGCTACCAGATGTAAGGCAGATATCCTGTAGTCAATGGTCGACCCTTCAAATGGGCCTTGAGACATGACTCTGATATTCAAAGTCAGAACCTCATCTGCAGACAGCTGTTTCGGGGTGGTACTCCTCATCAGTGCAGAGCAGAGAGAACTGGCTAAGGCCTTGTTCACACATCAGTTATTTGATCAGTTATTTCCATCCGTTATTGTCAGCCAAAACCAGAAGTGGAGCCTCCACAGAGATCAGGTGTAATGAAAAGATTTGCACTTGTTCTGTGTTTTTGGCTCACAATAACTGATCAAATAACTGACGTGTGAACAAACCCTCAGTCAGGTTTTGGGGGAGGAGAGCGTCTTAATCGGCATGAGATGAATGTGGAATACAGGTGGCACACGGAGGAGAAAATTGGAGACACAAACCAAATGCGGATTCTTCATCGAGGAAACAGGATGGCTTTTCCACAAATGGACATGAAAATGTGAACAAGGCCTTATAAGTGCATATCGTATGTGGATGTAGCCTCACTCTTCTGTCGTCTGTAACCATATAGTTAATATTTGTACCAGTGATAAGACAATGGAGCCGTTGACTTAAAGGAAACCTGTCTTCAGGTTCTTTCTGCACTGACTAATTAGTGGCGCTTTTTGCGGTTAGAATGCCGGCTCCAGGTATCGGCTGAAAGTCTATGGGAAACGCAGGACACACAATCATCCGTTTTTGCTGCTGGTGTTTGTTAATTAGGTGGCTTTAAAAAAAAAAAAAAAAAAAAAAAAAAATTTCAACTACATGTTGAAGTTTTTTGTGTTTTATTTTGGCGTTTTAAAATCTATATGGATGCCAGAATAAAAAGCCTTAAAGCCACAGGCAGTATAGAAATAAACGTGAGTAGTGTTTATGGAGTTGTTCTTCTGAACATGTCTGGGTGCAAGTGCGGAACAGACAGCACATTAACTGAACGCTTAGGCCCCTTTCACGCGAGCAAGTTTTCCGCGTGACCTAAACGCATAGCACCTGCATTGAATCCTGACCCATTTCAGTGGGTCTGTGTACATGAGCATTTCTTTTTCACGCATCTGTTCTATATTCTGTGTTTTTCACGCTGCCTGGGATCCATAGAAGAGAATGGGGCTTCAGTGAAAAATGCATTGCATCCGCAAGCAAGTCCAGATACAATGCCTTTTTCACTGATAGTTGCTAAGAGATGTTGTTTGTAAACCTTCAGTTTTTTATCACGCACGCCCGCGGAAAAAAACGAACGCAATTGCAGACAAAACTCACTGAGCTTGCTTGCAAAATGGTGCGAGTTTCACTGAACACAGCCGGAGCCAATCCGTATCGTTCGTGTGAAAGAGTCCTTAGGGCACATTTATTAAGACCAGTGTTTTAGACACCGATATTAATAAACCCAATAGCTGGTGGTGGAACCTCTGAAGTTATGTAGAGGCGAAGAATATGATGAATGAGAGGGGCCTACTGGCCTGTCCAACCTGGTGTGAGCTAGGAAGAAGTTGCAGATTCTGCATGACTGCATTGTGCCAACTGTAAAGTTTGGTGGAGGAGGGATCATGTTGTGGGCTATTTTTCAGGATTTGGCCTAGTTCCTGTGAAGAGAGATCTTAAAGAAGAACTTCCACAAAAATTTGTATTCCATGTCCTGCTAGAAATGTACATGATGTAATCTGTAGTGAATGTCATTTTCTTACCAGTGGCTGTATTTTTGACTTATATAATCCTGAAGTTTCTTATCTGTGTCATGTGACTAGGAATCAGACCCACCAACTCACACAGAGACTTATGTGTGGACAGGAAGTCTAATTCTCTATGCATTCCTATGGGAGCCTCAGTCTCATAGGAATGAATAGAGCATTTACTGGCTTTCTGTCCTGGGTCAGTTGGAGGACAGAGAGTTGGTCACATGACACAGCTACAATAAGAAGAGAAGTTATTACTCACAATTACATTCTCTGATAAGAAGATTGCATTCATTACAGATTATATCATGCACCTTTCTAACAGGTCAGAGAATAAAATTTTTTGCGGGAGTTCTTCTTTAATTGTTCAGCATACCAAGACATTTCTACCATTGTGTGCTTCCAACTTTGGGGTTAGAATGTTGGGTTGAGATGAATGGGCCTATCCGATCCTCAGTTTGGGGAAGGCCTTCTTCTGTTCCAGCGCGATTGTGCCCCAGTGCACAAATCAAGGTCCATGAAGGCATAATTGGTGTGGAACAACTTGGCTGATTCACTAACTAGAACATCGATTATGAGCCAGGCCCTCTTGTCCTCCATCAGTGTCTGCTCTTCTGGATGAATGGGCAAAAATTCCCACAGACACCCTCCAAAAACTTAAAGAAAGCCTTCCCAGAAGAGGTGAAGCTGTTGTCGTTGAAAAAGGGGAGGAGCAACTCCATATTTATGCTTATGGATTTAGAATAGGATGTCATAAAAGCTTATAGCATATAGTGTTTAAAACTTTATATTATGACCGGAATGGTGATAGGACAAGGGATAAATCTGGAAAGACAGACATCACTAGGATTCACTAACAAAAGCATCTGATCTATTGTCAGCCATAGCCATGTCTGATGGAGCTCCATGACCCCAATCTCGTCTTCTGTTTAACGCCTACATCCAGTTCCGACGAAAAAAAAACTGGTCAATCAGGACAAAGAATACACGGTAGGGGCCCATTCACACGAAATAAGGGCTCCATGCCCATATTGCGGACCATAAACCTGTTGACTTGAAAGGGTCTGTGATCTGCAAGATATGGCAAGGGTGAAAAAAAAAAAAAAAAAAAATCGCACTCACAATAAAATAATTTATTATACTAAAATGAGTTATGGACAGTTGTGAACAATGGTTATTGTCATGACTGAATTGCTTTTTCCCCCATTATCCGTTTTTTAACACTGTTGGCAAAATGTAAATTCCTCCCATCCTAGTCAACAATCTGTTTATTCATGTACTGACGAACAAATATAAGGCGCGATCAACAGACAATGAAACTGATTTTGAGCAGCGCCAGGTTCTTAAGTCACCACAGAAAGCAACTCAGAACATGGACATAAGGCTAATTTTTCACGAGCGTATTTAGTCTGTGAAACGCGCTCCGTGTCAGAGGTACTGCCCGGCCTGCTCCTGTTAATGATTTATGATGTGAATTCTATTCTCACTGCTGATCTACTGAATGGATATCACATAATGCGGTGACTACAGTTCAGTAGATTGGCGGTGAGACTGGAATTCATATAATAAATCACTGTAATGTTGTGAGTTCACTTTACAGGAGCAGCGTTCAGCCCAGGATACAACACTGTCACGCGCAGCATATTTCACGGACTGAATACACTCATGTGAAATTGGCCTAAAGGTTTCAGTTCATAATGCACTTCACAGGAATGTGGATATAGAGAATAGCTTATGTGGATAAAGGCTCATGCACATGGCCATCAGTGTTTTGCGGTCCGGATACCAGAAGAGTGCATGCCGCCAATTTTTTTTTTTTTTTAAAGCTCCTGCAGAAATGTCTTATCCTTGTCCACAATACGGACAAGAATATGACACATTATTATTATTTTTTTTTGCAGGGCCGCAGAACAGAATTGCGGATGTGGGTGTGCTGTCTGCATCTGCGCCCCATTGAGATGAATGGGCCCATCCGACCCTCCCAAAAAATCCACGGCCGTGTGCATGAGCCGTAAGAAAGATTCCTTTCACCTTCAGACTGAGGTACAGATTGGGAAGGAAACCTGATTCACCAACAAAGCAAATTCATTTGCAAACATCTTGGTGGAGACTTATCAAAACTGCTGTTAAGTACGTAGAACTGGTTTAGTTATCCATAGCAACCAATCAGATGCCAGCTTTTATTTTTCAGAGCTCCTTTGGAAAATGAAAGGTGGAATCTTATTGGTTGCTATGGGCTACTAAGCCAATTCTACTTTACACCACTGCTGATATAGCTCCCCCTTGTGTTCTGTAACAGTACAGAGTTACTATTCAGCCATTTTCTAGTCAGAAGCGTTAGCAGATGAGACTGTGGGCTGCACAGAAACTAAGCCCCAGAGGTAAGAAAAAAAAATACTAGTGAACACCGATTAATGCAATCTAAAAAAGCAGAGTGTACAAGTTATAATGGAACCATAAACCAGGGATCTGTTAAAGGGATTGTGCCACGAAACACATTTTACAGTTTTCAAACCAGCCCCTGGATCTGAACACTTTTGTAATTGCATATGATCGAAAATTTAGCATAGCCACTGAGTTATTAAATAAAACTCTATCTGTATAGCGCCACCTGCTGTTTGTTTTTTTTTGTCCAGTTCACCTAGGTGGTCACGCTCAGTTTAAAACTTCAGCAATCACCAGCTGTATATTCTTTTAGAAACTGGCAGTTAGGCCTCATGCACACGTCCGTTGCCTGGCCATGCCCACAATGTACGGTGCCCGTATATTGCGGGTCTGCAATATACGGGCACCGGCCATTTGTGCACCGCATCACGGATGCTGACCTGTTCACTTGAATGAGTACGCAACCTAGAAGGTGCAGTTTGGAACAGAGGCATGGAACCCCACGGAAGCACTACGGAGTGCTTCCACACCGCAAAAAAATAGAACATGTTCAAGTTGAATGGGTCAGGATCCATCTGTGGGAGCAGAACGGATGGTGCCTGTGCATTGGGCAGCAGCCATGTACATGAGGCCTAACAGGGAGAGATCTACAGCAGAAAGGAAACCTCCCCTGAGAAAGGACACACCCCTGAGCTGTCAGCCTGAAATCAATCTAGCAGAACAATTGGAGCAGTGAATGTGGAGATCTCTGGATCCATGTGAGGTACAGGGCTGGTTCTAGCTGTGTTAGAAAGAGATTGCCATGTAGTAGCTGATTTTTTATATGAATCATGGCATAACCCCTTTAGGAGGCCATCATTGAGCTCCCTCAGAATACAGGGTATGAGTTGGTGGAGATTTCTCTCAAGTACATGATTGAAGCTCTGCTTGGGGTTAGAAAGATCTTCCTATAGTGCTACATTATAAATAGGTTAATACAATGTATGTGACAAAACACCAGGGAGGGGTCAGGGTGGTGGCCGAAGTAAAGAAGGTTTTGTTCTTTGCAGGGAGAATGTAGCATTAGGCTACATTCACACGTCCGTATGTGTGCACATCCTGGAAAACGGTCAGTTTTTTGCGGATCCGTTGTTTCGCAAAAAACTCTGTTTTTCCAGGACATCCGTTCCGTTTTTCCGTAAAAAACGGAAAGGATGTATCCATATGTCATCCGTTTTTTGCGGATCCGCAAAAAACGGAAGGATGAATAACATCTTTTTTTTTCTACACTCCTGGAACGGAATCCGCAAATGCGGATGGCTTTCCACATGTCTTCCGTATTTACGGACGTCCCATAGACTTGTATTGGGCTACGGACCGCAAAACAGGAGGAAAAGTAGGACAGGAGGATTTCTGTTTGCGGATCCGCAAAACGGAACGGAACAGATTAACGGATGCGGACAACATACGGTGCAATGTCCGCAGAAAAAAAAACGCAATTGCGGAACGGATGCGGATAGATTGCGGATGTTTTAAACGGACGTGTGAATGGGGCCTTACATGGTGGCCATTTAATCTATGAGACATCCCCTTTAAAGTCACTGACCCATCTCAAACAAGGATGGCATATCTAGGATATACCACAAATGTCAGATAGGTGTGGGTCCCATATAAGTGACCTGCGCATATCTCCAGAACAGGGCCCCCAAAGTGAAGGACAGTACACCGCACATGCACGGTGCGCTCTCCACTCATTGCTACTGGAGTCCCGAAAATAGCGGGGCAAACGGACTTAGCTGTTTTGAGAAGCCCTATGGAGGTGAATGGAGAGCGCACCGTGCAAGTGCGGCTACCTCTCTATCCACCACTCAATGAGAACTCCCCATAGCTGTGAACGGAGGACATCCACAAATGCGCGGCTGCTCTCTGTTCACTTTAGGGGCCTTGTTCTGGAGATAGGAGCGGTCTGCATCTTTTGCGTCCCCACTGAAATGAATGGGTCTGCACCCATTCGTCTGAATGAGCCCTTAGGCCTAGTTCTCACTTCAGTGATTTCCATCAGTTATTGTGAGCCACAACCAGGTGCGGGTCAAAAACACAGACCAGGTGCAGATCTTTCCGTTACACCTTATGTCTGTGTAGCCTTCACTTTTGGTTTTCACTCATAATAACTGATGGAAATCACTGAAGTGTGAACTAGGCCTTAATACAGAGATGTTGATGTGTACAGAATGTGACATACCATTATTATCGCTTGCTTATTAAGCAAACACTGTATCTAAGTGATACTATCTTCTATCTACTTTCTAATATTTGGCCTTAATAAATACTATGCTTTAAGGGTCCTTTTACACGTGCAGTACAGTAACCACATGCAGAATACCTACAATTGCTGGGCTGCAGCTTGGAAGTACAGGTGCCGTATAGCAACTAGCAGTAATCTGCAAATATGCACTAGAACCCTTAGGCCCATTTCAGACGAGCGAGTGTCACGCTGTGGACTCGCAGGCACCTAGCCTGAACTTCCAGCACTGCTGGGGTCACATAGCATTATATTGATTTATGATGCTATGTAACTCTTAGTGTTCTGGAATGTATTGTATAAGGTCTCATGCACTGTGCCCGTACTTCGGACCGCACATTGCGGTCCGCAATGCATGGGCACCGGCCGTGGGGCTGCCGCATGCAGATGGCGGGCCCATTCACTTGAATGGGGTCCGTGATCCGCATCCGACTGTCTGCACCATAAAAAAATAGAACATGTTCTGTTTTTTTTTTTGCGGTGTGGAGGCACGGACAGAAACATCATGGAAGCACTCCATAGTGCTTCCGTTCCGCACAGCATGTCCCGGATTGCGGACCCATTCAACTGAATGGGTCCGCATCCTGTGATGCGGGGTGCCCGTGCATTGCGAACCGCAATATGGCCGCGGGCGTGTGCACGAGGCCTAACACTGACATAATGCTGTCGGTGTTATACAATACATTCCAGAACTGTAAGGGTTACATAGCATCAGAATATAATGCTATGCGACCCCGGCAGTGCTGGAAGTGCAGGACGGGTGCTGCACTGCGAGTCCACAGCGTGACACTCGCTCGTCTGAAAGGGGCCTAATGCCCCTTTCACACGAGCGGGAGACTCGCATGTCTCCCGCAACGTATCTACAGGGCTGGACATGGCACGGACAGGGATCGCATATCATTATATGTGATCCCAGTCAGTGCCGGAGTCCAGCCCTGTAAATGCGTTGCGGGAGACATGCGAGTCTACCGCTCGTGTGAAAGGGGCATAAAGGTACTTGCACATGGGTGCAGGTTGATAAATAGAAATTCCACTATGATTTTTGTGCGGATTTCTATGCATCATATCTGCTTGTGTTACTTGCGGTTTTAATGCAGATTTGCAGCAGATCTCACTCTTTACAATGCATAGGGTGAAATCCGTACAAAACCCTCCCAAAAAAACGCACAATTGACATGCCGTGGATTTTTACATCCACATGGCAGGTCAATTCTGCTCAGAAAAAAATCTGTCAAAGCTTATTCACTTTGCTTGTACTTTTTCGGTGTGGAAAAACCTTATGTAATCCACACTGTGCACAGGCACCCTGAAAGGTCTTACGTTGAGTCAGAGAAAGCGCTAAAACAATTGCATATAAAATAGAAATATCCCAATAAATGCTTAGCAATTCATAAATAATATCCGGACACATCGTATACGTCTCCATTCCTATGGGTGAAAGGCATAAAATTTATAGACAATTTATATTTCGACGTCTCTCCAAAAGGTCCCTCACTAACTTCTCTAAGGAGAAAAGGTGCTCATCTGCCTCTTCTGGTACAAGGTTCCTGAGTGAATCTGCGAGTTCAAACAGGTATTCAGTGTTTTCCCCACTAGGCCCAACGGCATTAAAAATCTGTTCGGCGATGTCTTCTAGAGGAGCAGGTCCGAGGTAGTTGGGGTTGTCGCAGGTTCCGATATACAGAAGGACGTTGAACGGTTTTATTGAAGGATCCTTTGGGTAAAAGACAACAGTCGTAGTCCGGTAGCCTCCTTTCTCTCGAAAGTCAAGGTACGCCTTTACTTCTTCTTCCTTTCCCTCTGGCAGTCTGTAGGCGACACCCCATACACAGCCCTGTTGAAATGAAGCAGATTAGATACAGTGGTTGGTTTCTTGTGGTCCATTGCTATGTCAACATTACTGGGCCACACACTTTAGACAGATGACAGACGATCACTTGGTCCGACAACAGCTATTCCTTCCAACATCCCCATGTATGCAAACTTGACAAGCGTGCACGTGTTTAGAATGCGGGAAAGGAGAGAAAGATGCCAACAGAGCACCCCCCTCCCCAAACAAGAGGATTGGGCATGCTGAAATCCAACAGCCTGATTCTTCTTTCCATCAACATTGTGTCTAATGTGTAGGGCCCCCATCAGTCTGGTAACAGAGAAGCCGTATTGAAGGACAGATAAGATACAGTCACATTATACAGATATGTTTCATCCGTATTTTTAAAGGGGTTGTCTCATGAAGGGACCTTCCTCTATGGGCCAGAATGGAGAGGCTCTCTGTAAGCGCGGCTTCTCTTTGGTTATCACCCAAAGAGGCATTCACCTAGCTGGCTTTCTCCTGGCAAAATATGCTATTGCAGGGAGTCCTAGGAGCGGGCTCCAACCTGAAAGGGCCACCTGCAATAGGACAAGCCCTTTCAAGGGGTTATCCCATGATTCATGTAAAAATGAATATTATACATCATACAGTACATGAAAACCTCTTTCTAACAAAGATAGAACCAGCCCTGTACCTCACATGGATCCAGAGATCTCCACATTCATTGCTCTGCTACATTTATTTCAAGCTACCAGCTCAAGGGGAGTGTCTTCTCTGCTGCAGCTGGTGGCAGTTGAAGGAAGAAACTGAGCATGTGCGTCCACTTCAGTGAGGTGGACAGACAAATTAGAAAAAGGGCTAACAGCAGGTGGTGCTATACAGATAGATTTCATTGAATTTTAATTACATGGAATTACAGAACTATTCAGATCCAGGTGCTGGTTTGAAAACTGTAGAATATTTTTTGTGGGAGTTTTTTTTTTAGAGTTGAGGAGTTTTTAAGAGTTTTTTTTTCTCCTATTCATCCTTATCTGTATATTTTTCCTTATTACAGATAGAGTTATGGATAGTTATTCCAGCTCATTTGACATTTACAGCGAACATGTCACCATGAAAGTGCAGGCAGCATGTTACAGAGCAAGAGAAGCTGAGCAGATTAATATATAGGTTTTATGGGAAAAAATAATTCACTAAAAGTTGGAATTTATTCATTTAAAGGACATCTGTCAGCAGATTTGTACCTATGACACTGGCTGACCTGTTACATGTGCGCTTGGTAGCGGAAGACATCTGTGTTGGTCCCATGTTCATATGTGTCCGCATTGCTGAGAAAAATTATGTTTTAATATATGCAAATGAGCCTCTAGGAGCAACGGGGGTGTAGCTATTACACCTAGAGGCTCTGATCTCTCTGCAACTGCTGCACCCCCTGCACTCTGACAGGACAAGGCGGTGAAAACATAAAAAATGCCTGGTCTTGTCAGTCAAAGTGGAGAGGGCTCAGCAGTTGCAGAGAGAGCAGAGCCTCTAGGTGTAATGGCAACGCCCCCATTGCTCCTAAAGGCTCATTTGCATTTTTCTCAGCAATGCGGGCATATATAAACATGGGACCAACACAGATGCCTTCAGCTGCCAAGTGCACATGTAACAGGTCAGCTTGTTTCATAGGAACAAATCTGCTGACAGATGCTCTTTAAATCCTTGCTCATAGTGGGCGGGGCTATTTTCTGAACTCACAGAGGTGAATGGAGGGCAGCCGCGCATGCGCAGTATGCCCTCCTTCACTTCAGGGGCCCCATTTTAGACATAGGAGCAGCTCCCAGAGGTGGGACCTGCATGTATCTGACATTGATAGCATACCCTAGTGATGTGCCATCAGTGTCTGAGATGGGAATACCTCTTTAAACAAGCAACTGATGTTGGCATACTCTCTTTCTTGCTGAATGTTTTACAAGATAATTTTACAAACTTTTCCTCTGCCCGCTCTATAACCCGGAATATCTCATCATCTGACTGTATACGTAGATGCAATCTAATATTGTCTGTAAATGTTTATTTGATTTGTATGCGAACAAAATGTGCAAAGTAAAAAAGAAAAAAAAAAAGAAAAGAAAAAAATATCACAACATGAGAGGAAGGTGAAGCCTGAAACCAGGAATGACAATTGAGGCTTAATATCTGAATAAACAAACCCTGACAACAGGCTTGACATAGAGGACGGATAATGGCGTGATAAGGACACCTTTAATGAACTGTAAAGCATACAGAAAGTGACAGAACAACCAGCGGAAAAAAACAATCAGTCAGGGCTGCGTGTGGATGTGTTTATCCACTACTGGCACAACACTATTACATTCCACCTGCTATTATCCAGGGCACCGGCCTTCTGACTTCATTATGGCGTGTCTGTGTAACTGCCGTCAACATGCTACTTCATTTAGGACCCATGTACAAATGGCCGTATTACAGATCCACAATGACTAGGACACAGTGTGTCAGTGCGCAAATTTTACAGTATTTGTGTTGTGGGCATGCCAAGCCTTAAAGGGGTTTTCCGAGTTATATATATTGATGACCTATCCTCAGGATAGGTCGTCAATATCAGATCGGCGGGGGTCCGACACCTGGAACTTCCGCCGATCAGCTGTTTGAAGAGGAGGCGCGAGCCGTATCAGCGCTGCCTCCTCTTCACTGTTTACATGCTGGCCATAACGGGGTAGTGGTGAGTAGGTGTAATTACACCTCACCGCCCCATTCATTTCTATGAGAAGAATCGCTTCCATACAAGTCTATGGAAGCGATTCTTCCCATAGAAATGAATGGGGCGGTGAGGTGTAATTACACCTACTTACCACTACCCCGTTATGGCCAGCATGTAAACAGTGAAGAGGAGGCAGCGCTGATACGGCGGACCCCCGCCGATCTAATATTGAATATATCCTGAGGATAGGTCATCAATATATATAACTCGGAAAACCCCTTTAAAGGGGTTGTCCAGGTTTTCTATTTTTTTTTAAAAGGTTTTCCAAGACTTTAATACTGATGAGCTATCCTCTGATGGGTGCGGGTCCGACACCCGGGACCCCTGCCGATCAGCTGTTTGAGAAGGCACTGGTGTTCGTAGTAGAGACATGGCCTTCTCTTGCTTTCCATAGGCTGAATGACAACGCGTTTGTCGGTCACGTGGCCTAGGCGCAGCTCAGCCCCATTGAAGTGAATGGGGCTGAGTGCGATACCAAGCACAGCCGCTGTACAATGTACGGCACTGTGCTTGGTAAGCGGAAAGAAGGTAGTGGCAGTACCTTTTCAAACAGCTGATCGGTGGGGGTCCCGGGTGTCGGACCCCCACCGATCAAATACTGATGACCTGTCCTGAGGATTATGTAAGTGATAAAATCTTAGAAAACCCTTTTAATTCCCCAGCCAGCAGAACCTGTGAAGACAAACATACCTACCCCTTGACGCTCAGTTCCGGCTTCCTACCTATCCTCATCGCACTTCTAATCCCTCATTCATTTATTCATTCCATCCTTGAATTGCATTATGTTCTGTTGTAGCGGAATCCATAGCGCAATTCAGCATAAACCCGAACTTCAAAAACTGAAGTTTGCTCATCCCTAATTAGGACCATTCTGTCTATTTGTCCCACTGTTATGAGCAGGCGCCAACCTCTATATCTATAGGGACAGAGAATACATTCTTGATTGACAGGATGAGTTATGTGACCACATGAGTATATACTTAGGACTCCGGACCCTGTGGATAGGGTATAGCCCACCTAGTTGGAGCCAACTTCTTCTTTATTTCTAGCATTGCCTCCTAGTGGCAGCTGGGTGTATTGCCATGGTGCTGTGTGCCCCCCTCCCCCCCCAACGACATTAAAGGGGTTCTCTGGGAATTATTTAAAATGGCTGCCAGCAACCTGTGAGCAGGAGTGGTTGCCTACACTTGCAGAGATGCCTAGGGGGTGAAGGGTAAGGGCCTCACTACACTCTACATTGCTGTACAATAGATTGTAATGAAGTGATCCTGCCTATGATATGCCATCATGGCTGAGCAGCTCGGTCCCCTTAAGCAGAGAATGGTGGCAACCAGTCCTGCTCACATTCTAGGACAGGTTACTGGTGGCCATTTTAAATCATTCCTGGAGAACCCCTTTAATGAGAAACTTTGGGTGCATTTATGGATCCACGATGTACAGCTCCATAATACAGGGTCCATGGACTGCTGGAGGTCCATACTGTTCTCCTCTGTGGTTCAATATGTTCTCTCACTGATTTATATGGAATCGGTTAAAAAAAGAAATTGTGGCTTGTTCTATCGGATATCATATTATTGGCATATTCTCTTCTAGAAGCTTCTGGAGGTACCTGACCTATAGGTATACAATACGGAACCATAGGGACGCCATATGCCAGTGGTGTCCTCACATGGACCTTTAGGCAATGCATTATATGACATTGGGGAACCCTTGGAACTGTGACCATGTCCTGGAACTCATTGCCACCGTTCATTCACATTTCTTCTTTAACCTGTACTAGAAAACAAGAAGTAAGAAAAGTTCCAGCTTCTATAATTCACGTGTCGCGTATAGATTGTAATTACCTCTGGATCTTCTACAAGCGTGACAACTCTTCCAGGCTGCAACAAATTAAAAAAGAAAACGTGTTATTTGGTTACAGAATGTGAGCAAACAGGACAGAGAGAGTGTACCCAGCGGTGTGTGCTCCATAGCATCCACCCTCCGGCAGGTCTCAGCTCGTGATGCGGCCTAATATACCCTGGTGTCCAATACCTGAGGTAAAAGATGTTCCAGGATTAGAAAACGAGGGGGGGGGGGGGACTTGCTTTAAAAAAATAATCTATTCAACTGATCCATCCAACAAGGTTCTGTATCCTTCCATTAACCTCATGTGCATAAGAGGCACCTCTGTTCCTCGCAAAAAGAGGCGGACTGGCCATAGATCCTACAGGGAAGTTTCCAGATGAGCCGATGCCTAGGGGGCTGCCTGTGCCCTCCCCATGGCCCCCATTCAGTTACCTAACCAACAGATGCTCTCTGTACAACAGCCGTCGGTGCCCTCCTGACTTTAAGGGCCCATTCACACGACCATGTGAATGGGTCCGCATCTATTCCGCAATATTGTGGAATAGATGCGGCCCCATTCACCTCTATGAGAGCGGACACCGCATAAAAAAATAAAACATGTCCTATACTTGTCCGCAAAAGCGGACCAATATAGGCATTTTCAATGGGGCGCCTGGCCGTGTGTTATGAACGTTTGCGGAACACACGCCGGGCGGCACCCATAGTATTGCTGGGTCCGCATTATTGCGGACCCACAATAATACGGCCGTCTGAATGGGGCCTAACTGTATCATTATCCTGACAGTTTACTACTGCAGCGGGGTTGGTGCTATTTTGTGCTGCACTATGGTATTGCTGGCTTTGCCTACTTCTGTTGTCCCCGACTACGTGTTGTCCCCGTCTACTTGTATTGCCCACCTTCTGTCAATTTGGACCCACCTATAACATGGGACTGCTTTTAGGTTTTTTTTCCTTGAAGGGTTTGGCCTCCTGGGAATCGAGTCATGTGACGTTCCTGTTCTGAAAATCCTGCTTATAAAAGTGCATAAAGTGGTAGAAAACTCAGCTGTCGGTAGCATTAGGCCTCGTTCACATTTTCTACAGACAGCACACATACCCATTGATTTTAATGGTCTGTGAAAAAAAAACGACACAACACGGTACGTTTTTCACTGACCACCAAAATACGGATGACACATGGAAGGTAAAAAATGTTTGTTTGTATAGGCACCTACCCTGTGCTGTGATACAATACATTATTACTGGTGTGAGACACATTAAAGGGGTTCTCTGGGAGTGGAGCATAGGAGCATTTCCTTGCCCCGCGCTGCATCACACAGGCAAGGCCAGTTTGTTATGAGCCGGTAACGTACCGAGCTTCACATCAATATATGCTAGACGGAGACTTCCGCCTAGCAGGGAGCCTGATGACATCACCGGCACAAATGGGCGGTATAGAACGCTGTTCTTGGCGGTTTTAGAGGCCAGTAGTAGTGATTAGCGATGCTCCAGTGGTACATGCTAAAGAAGGGGAGCTTAAATCCAGGTTCAGCCCTGAACCCGGACAACCCCTTTAAAGAAAAAAGCTAAAACAATGTGATGAAGTCAGAAAAGGTAAAATACACACAAAACAGTAACAGAAGAAAGGAAAAAAAGGAAAGCACAACTATAGTGGAGCGCTCGTGTCAGTGCTAATCTCCTGCGTTGCTGGAGGGTTCTGGACGCTATTGTTTGCATATCACTAGTAGGACGTGTAGTCAGCGGAGGCACACATCTGTAAAACACACACCGAGGCCTGGCGCTCAGCTGTCCAGTGGGGAGGCCTGGATCTTATGGCGCAGTAACCGCTCAATGTGCTGTAACGCACCAGCAGACAGGAGGAGAAGCACATGCCGTGAATGTATAGATCCCGCAGGAGGGAAGAGTGGTCTCCCCACCGTGCACTGAAGGTGTAATGAACATGTTAATAAAAAAATATATATTTTTCTCAGAAACAGTGCAACAATGGAGGAACTTCAATGAGGTATCATTTTACTCAGCTGGATAAACCGTACCAGACATAATGTCTAGTTTAATAGGGTATGTAGCTATGACCCCTTAGCAGATCATTGCTGGTTACTAACCTTCGGAGCTGTACACGATTCGCCCAGGCCTCTGTGAACAGGAAGATACCCTGAAGAAGATTGCAGAGTAGCGGTAACCCCATAGAAATGAATGGCATCTCAGTGAGCCTCAAAAAAATGCAAGATTTTTTGGGACTCCCATTCATTTCTATGGGGTTACTGCTATTCTGCAATCACGGCTGTGACCAGTGTTGCTGTGTAGCCCTAGCCTTAGGATCTGTGTGGGGCCTGGCAGCATAAATAAGTCCAAAAAGTCGCAAACATCTATCTTTTGTGACTTTTTGAAGCCAGTTTTATAGATTGCAGAGTTTACAACATGTTCCTCATGTGTGAAAGCGACATTGTGGGTACATTTACTTTGTCAAGCTCCATTGCAGATTCAAGTCCCCCAATTTGAATGCAGCGGAGCTACTCGCTGAGGTCCTAGATTCTAATCCAACCAATGACAATATCTATGTGGAGTTTGTAAGTCCTCCCTGTGTTTGCGTGGGTTTTCCTGATTTCCTCCCAGACTCCAAAGACATAGTGATAGAGAAGATAGACTGTGAGCCCCAAAGGGGACAGTAAAAGTGAGGATAATGTCTGTACAGCGACGCAGAATATGTTGGCGCTATATAAATAAGAATTAAAGCTTTATACCCATCTCAGAAACTGATCACATATGGCTAGGATATGTCACATGGATATAGGTCCCACTTCTGGTACCTGCTCCTATCTCCAGAACGGAGGCCCCAAAGTGCCATGTGTTCTCCCTTCACTGCTGTGGGTGTTCTGAAAGTAGATAAGTGAGCGAGTTTTGGCTATTTTCAGGAGGTCCCATGGTGGTAAATGCAGGGTGGCCGGGCATGCGCAGTGTGCTCCGTTTCACTTTGGGGGGGCCCGTTCTGGAGATAGTAGCAGGACATGCACCTATCTGACACTGATGGCACATCCTAGCGATATACCATGAATGTCTGAGATTGGAATACCCCTTTATGGGCTGGTTCACACGAGCGCGCACAGTCCGGAAATCACGCTCCGTGTGTGAGCGTGGTCCTCCGTTCTGGACACTACTCGTCTTGCAGGAGGGCACAACATTATACTGATTTATAATGCTGTGTGTCTCTGCTTGACCTTACTGCTACAGGATGACACTGACATAAAGCTGTCACTATGATTCTATAGCAGTAAGGTCATGCAGAGACACACAGCATTATAAATCAGTATAATGCCGTGCACTCCTGCAAGTCCAGAACGGAGGACCACGCTCAAACATGGAGCGTGATTTCCGGACTGCACACGCTTGTGTGAAACAGCCCATAAAGGGGTATTCCAATCTCATTCATGGTATATTGCTAGGATGTGCCATCAGTGTCAGATAGGTGCAGGTCCTGCTACTATCTCCAGAATGGGCCCCCCCAAAGTGAAACAGAGCACACTGCGCATGCCTGGCCACCCTTGAGCCAAATTCAGTAGTGGATCCAGCAGGAGATGCATAAGTCCTTCCTCTATATTTCCCATTCCTGTCTGATCCCCTTATTATATCGGCTCAAAAAACTGCATCAAAACGTACCCATGTGATTCCAACCTTAAAGGGGTTATCCCATCTTGGACAAGGGGGTCATACTCCTAGGATATGCCCCCATTGTCTTATAGGTGCGGGTCCCAAAAGAGAAGGAGGGCGCACTGCGCATGGTGGTGGTCGGACTCAGAGCTCCCTTGCTTTGTTCTCGATATAGGTGCGGGTCCCAACGGTGGGACCCGCACCTATAAGACAATGGGGGCATATCCTAGGAATATGCCCCCATTGTCCAAGATGGGATAACCCCTTTAAAATGCTCTCTAACATATTTTGCAAAGTAGCTCCAAAATAAAAATTGAAAGCGACCGCATGGTTCAAGAAAAAAATCACTGGGGAATGAACAGAACACTTGATCTTCTTTTCAGTTGCAGATCTGCTCATTCTTGGGCTCCTCTTCTCTCAAACAAGATGGCCGCACTGCTTCTCATACTGTGCGTTTCATTGACACTTCCTACTTATTCAGCTCTGCTCTTGGATTGGCCAGCATTGACCATGTGAGAAGCAGTGCGGCCAGGGGTGTAGCTATAGGGGGTGCAGAGGTAGCAGTGTCTACCGGGCCCAGGAGCCTGAGGTGGCCTAAAGACCCTTGTGCCACATAAGAAGACACCAGTATTATAGAAAGTGCATGCTGGTCAAGTTACATCTCTGGCTGGAGGGAAGGGGTTAGGTCAAGAATTTGGCATTGGGGGAGCGGGTGGTTGCTGTTTAAGATGTTTGTCTCAGGCAACACGAAGGCAATGTGCTCCCCCTGCCCCTGGCCACAAAACACTGAGGGAAGAGGGGGCCCAAGCTGAACTCTTGCACCACGGCCATCTTGGAAGGCAGAAGAACAACCTGGGAATTGGTAGATCTAATAAAGAGGTCACCAGGTAAGGGCTCGTTCACATCACCGTTTGGATTTCCGTTATATTTTAGATCCGTTTCTAATAACGGATCTAAATATAATAACGGAAGGCAAACGGATACAAACGGACAACATATTGTCCGTTATTTTAACGGATAGACCTAACGGATCCGTTATAATAACGGACATAATGCGTCCGTTTATGTCCGTTGTGTTCCGTTATTCCCGTTTTCTAACGGATCCGTTTTTTTTTTTTTCTTTTGAAGACAGAAGACATTTTCATTTGAGCATGCGCAGAAAATAAAACGGATCTTCAAAACGGACGGAATAACGGATCATATTTTAAGCACTCCGTTTCTATCCGTTACTCATTGACTTCAATGCAAATAGTAACGGATCCGTTACATCTCCGTTATTTTAGACGGGAACAAAAGTCCTGCATGTAGGATTTTTTTCTCCGTCTAAAATAGCGGAAAGCGGACGGAATGGAGCCAAACGGAGTACAACTGACACTTTATCAGTTCAATACAAGTGAATGGGATTTTAAACGGATACGTTTCTTTACGTTCAATTCATCCTCTGAACGGAGGAATCGAACGGAAAGATGAACGGTGATGTGAACGAGCCCTAAGGAGTTCACACTTCAGTTATTTGATCAGTTATTGTGAGCCAAAACCTATAGTGAAGCCTCAGAGAGATCGGGTATAATGGAAATACGTGCACCTGTTCTATTTTTTTTTTTTAAGTGGACCTTGGAACCGAACCTGAGTTTGGGAAAAGATTTTTGTAAAGTTGAAATGAATTTATGAAATTACATGAAGTCTCACGAGACTTCGCAAAGTAATAACGTCAGCTCATCCGAGCCAATACATTCTAATACTCCTCCGTACAGTATCAGAACAAAGTTTTATGCGAATCGACTTCGGGTGTTTCATCCAAAGTCGATTCGCTCATCCCTACATTGGGGGGTCCCAATCGAGTATGATGGCAGCAGGGGGCTCCTAAAGAAAGGATATATCAATATAGAGGAAAAATCTGTATAGATTATTTTTTTTATAAAAAAACCCCCACAAAATATTTTTCACCCCTCATTTCCCATTTATCATATTAAAAAATAAACATCACAATGTCCAATCTAATTAAAAAAAAACACAAAAACTGTCAGAACTGGAGTTTAGGTCAAATTGCCTCCTAAAAAAGGGAATTAAAAAAAAAAAAAAAAAAAAATACATTTACCAAAATGATACCAAATAAAAAATATGGCTCCCCCCACAAAAAAAAGAACAACACACACTCCTCAGTCAATGGAGCAATAAAAAAAAAAAAGTTATGGGTGTTCTTCACTCCCCTCTGCTGAAGGATCTTTCCCTGCCACTTGATTGACAGGGACGGATATCCTGCCTGGTCCTCACAATCTCGCACCCTCACCACTGCCCCTAATAGCAATGTAAGCACAGAGGCTCTGCTTCTGGAGCAGCAACTGTTCATGCGTTTCAACCTGGAAATGTAGCATACATGCACAGTTACTGCTCCTGTAGCAGAAGCTGAACCGGCAAGATTGTCAAAGCCGGGCACGTATCCGTCACCATCAATCAATTGCATTGTGTCGCCATATCCTCACACCCATAACTTTTTTTTTATTACTCTATTGACTGAGGAGTGTTTATGGCTATTTTTATGTGGCCGAGCTATAATTTTTATTTGGTGTCATTTTGAGGAACATGTAACTTTTCGATATTTTTTCATTTTCTTTTTGGGGAGGCAATTTGACCTAAACTTCAGTTCTGACAGTTGTTTTTTTAGTAGAACTCTGGCTGATAAAATAAATTTTAAATTTATGCCATTCGATCCGTTCATCCCTAATCATGTCATTTTTATGCTTATTGAAAACCGTAAAACAAAACCCAACAACAATGACGTAATTGCCAAATAATTTTCTGGAAAATTCTGCAGTGCGTTATATGGAACTATTAAAAAGGTCAAGTTGTCATGGATTAAAAAAAAAAAAAAAAAAATCTAAAATATTTCAAAAATTGGTTCTGAAGGGGTTAAGGACAGAAGAAATGTCACCTGATCTGGGGTAGACACGGGTATAAAGAGGACTGACAATGGTCACACTAGCAGACCTATGGGAAGGCAGAGAGCAGGCAGGGTCACTGTGACAATGGCCCCCGTGACCCTGCTGACACCGCTCCAGCACCAGCTCTTACCTTGCCCGGGACCCCTCGGTGGTCAGTGCTGCCCTGCCAGAACCTCCTGCTGTAGCCCGTGATGTAGCCCACCAGCTTCTCCTCGTATGGGAAGTCCACCTTCCAGATCAGGGAGCCGTAACCGAACACCCACATGATGACCGGTGACAGCTCACACCGAGATCTCGTTTGCCGGCCGGCAGCGGCCGATGGGGGCGGAGCCTAACTGTTCAGCTGTCATCAAACTCCTCCCATCGCTCTGTCCAGCCAATGATGCTCCGCCGCTAAGCATAACGGGAAATGTAGTGCAAAGTCATGGTTACTCTGCAGCAATCCTATTTTGAACGATCTTTATTGCTTTGTGGCAAGAAACAGTATGGGTTAGGATTCGGTAGAAAGATTTTACGACGAGTTGAAATCTACGAATTAGTACTCTGAGGTATAGCGGGATGAGGAGGTTAAGGAGTTAAATTGATGACGAATTTTCAGTGACGTGTTGGAATGGGCGTGGCTTGACGTGTCATGTGATGTAATGGGCTGAGAAGGAGGGGAAAAAAAAAAGAAAAAGAACAGCGCGGGAGAGCGGATGCTTCAGGTGTAGGTGACGTCATAAGCCTGTAACGTGGTTTTTCTGCCGGTGCTTCCGGGTCATAGTTCAGATTCACTAATGAATGCATAGCTTTATAGTGTTAGTTATGTGCACCGATGGAGCACAGCTGAGTTTGTTATGGCAGCCGAAGTGAATAGGCACTAAGCTTTGTGTATATATATATATATATATACACACACACACACACACACACACATACATATACACACCTTGCAGTCTGTTTTTCCCATCAAAATAACAGGCAGCACGGCAGAACCTGACAATTGTTTTTTTTTTGGTGGGGATGTAAACAGAAACTGAAAGGGGTTGTCTATCTTCAGGGGCCTTTCAGCCAGATCTTGCTTGTTGCCTACCTGCGACATGAAGCATGCTTACCTGTCCCAGGGTTCTGGTTCCTTCAGTCCCCAGCTGCAACGGTGACTTGGACACGTCACTGCTTCAGCATCAGCATGTGACCCCATCAAACCCGAGCACAGCGCTTGGCTATCTCTGGCACTCCCATAGAAATGAATGGAGCGGTGATGCAAATTTCCGACCAGCTGCTTCATCCATTTTAGGGGATCTCCACAGGGTACACCACCCCCGTTCTCATGATCGGTGGTGGTCCCAGAGGTAGGACCACCATGCCTATCCTGTGGATAGGGGATAACCTGTTATAACCTGAATACCCCTTTAATAATTGTAAGAAATATATGTGTGTCCTAGAAATGCAGAGAATCATGTGCAAGTCTACATGGGAATAACAGAAACATTGAAAATGTGTAGCTGCCAAGGGTACAACTATAGCCATAGCACATGTCATGGGGCCCAATCAGGTGCACGAACATTGTACCTTTTTGTGTTTTTATTTTCTTACAGCAGGTGGCGGAGGCCCATCTTATTTTGCTATGGAGCCCTATGAAGTATAGTTATGCCCCTGGCAACTGCTGTATTCAGTGCCTGCTATAAAAGGGTTGTCTGGAAATAAGTAACTTTTCACAGGTGCCCGCAGCCTGCCTCCACTATGGGAAGATTTATACTTACATGCTATCCGCAGCTCCGGTCCTGTGCACTGGCTCTCTTGTGTCTGTATTTCGGTCCGCCGTGGACATGATCATCTGCAGCCATTGACTGAATTCAGTGGGGATCTGTTCACAAGATACTCATCACCGCTGCAGCAGGGCAGGTGATCATGCCCATGCCGGGGATGGAAACATGCCGCGGACCGGAAGATGGACGAACGGGATCCTGAACGCAGGACCAGAGCTGTGGAGGGTAGGTAAGTATGATTCTTTCCATAGCAGAGGCACACTGTGGGCACCTGTGAAAAGGTATTTATTCCTGGACAACCCCGCTAATACTGTCTTCCTGTTCCGTCTAGCAGTCTTGAGATGACTGCAGGCATGCCCAGTAGTGAACTTCTTTGTCTGGTCTTTAGAGGAGGAACTTACTACAGAGCATGTGCAGCACAGTTTCAGACATTGTAACAAAGGGCCTTGGAGCAGAATGAAGATACTTAGTATAAGGCTCCATTCACACGTCCTGTTTTTCTTTCCTTATTCGATCCTGATTTTTTCAGGACCCATTGAAATAAATGGATCCAGATCAGGATCGAATCAGGAAAGAAAAACAGGACGTGTGAATGGAGCATAAGGGACAGGAGAGAACACAGGAGAGGTGAGAACTGATTATCACCACTAGAACACCCTGCTTATCAATGTGTATAGTATAAGGACAGGGAGAACACAGGAGAGGTGAGAACTGATTATCTATCACCTCTAGAACACCCTGCTTATCAATGTGTATAGTATAAGGACAGGGAGAACACAGGAGAGGTGAGAACTGATTATCTATCACCACTAGAACACCCTGCTTATCAATGTGTATAGTATAAGGACAGGGAGAACACAGGAGAAGTGAGAACTGATTATCTATCACCACTAGAACACCCTGCTTATCAATGTGTATAGTATAAGGACAGGGAGAACACAGGAGAAGTGAGAACTGATTATCTGTCACCACTAGAACACCCTGCTTATCAATGTGTATAGTATAAGGACAGGGAGAACACAGGAGAGGTGAGAACTGATTATCACCTCTAGAACACCCTGCTTATCAATGTGTATAGTATAAGGACAGGGAGAACACAGGAGAAGTGAGAACTGATTATCTATCACCACTAGAACACCCTGCTTATCAATGTGTATAGTATAAGGACAGGGAGAACACAGGAGAAGTGAGGACTTATACTATAAACAGTGATAAGCAGCAGGTTCTAGTAGTGATGGAGAATAAGGACAGGGGCAAACAAAGGAGAGGTGAGAACTGATTATCTATCACCACTAGAACTCCCTAAGGGGTTAATAGAAGATTAAATAGATTTATTATTAACTTTTCTGAACTTTTCTAAATGTATATAATTTATATGACATACATTTATTTGAAAGTTAATAAATTACTCAATATTAATAACCTGATATTGTTTAAGATGGAGTCGGTACTTTTCTGCGGACTCCACCCATAACTAGCTTCAACTCCAGCCCCACAGCCCTGTGTACACAAGTGGTAAATGGTTTCCACTGGTTTTCCAGACTCTCTGATCCATCCGTCTGTAATTACTGCTATCTGCCGACCGGACTGCACCGTACAAAGAAGTTACCTATTTCATCAGCCCACGCTGACTGTCAAATCCCTCATGTCTCCTGCTATTCTAGCCCCAGCACATTATTATTAGGCAGAGTTGAATAGCTCTTCTGTGTTACCGTTTTGGTTATTGAACTTCTGTCTTGTGTACAGGTGGAAATGGATTTCTCCGAGGCGTATACTGATAGATGTTCTACTGTTGGACATGCAGCTCGAAGAGGTGATATAAAATCCTTGAGGAAACTAATTAAAAAGGGAAGCAGCGTGGATGTGCCTGATAACAGAGGATGGATGCCAATTCATGAAGCAGCGTTTTCGGATGCCGCTCAGTGTTTACAGCTGCTGATTCATTCAGGTATAGGAGTTATTGCACGCACTTCTAATGCTCGGCTCAGTCTTCCCTCCGTGAGTGAAATATTGTGAGATTCGGGAAAAAATAGACTTAACACAACTGCATAAAAGTTTACAAAACGATGATAAAAGAGTTAGATATAAAAGATAATATACAGAGTAAAGTAAGTAACAGTCACCAAAAGCTATGAACAAATGAGCGAGCTCCTATCGACCAGTGCCCAACATGGCACCAGCCCCATATGATAGAAAGACAGGTGATGGCAGCAAGACACATCTTAGGCTACTTTCACACTAGTGTTTCTATTTTTCGGTATTGAGATCCATCTTAGGGTCTCAATACCGGAGAAAAACGCTTCCGTTTTGTCCCCATTCATTGTCAATGGGGACAAAACGTAACTGAACAGAACAGAGCGCTGTAGAACGGAAAGTGTAGAATATAACTAAATACAATGTAACTAACACACAAACCATTGTACCAGTTACGTGTTTTATTGTGCACATCCGCAGAGTGAAACATTAAGAGAACCTAGTATAGAGGATGTCTCGTCTGGGACATTGATGGCGTATCGCTATGATGTGTCATCAATGTCAGATAGGTGCGAATCCTACGTTTAGGACCCACTCCTACCTCGATGCATGCTGGCCACCCTCTGTTCACCACTATAGGATTTCCGAAGGATAGTTGAGTGCTGGTTTGGCTATTTATGGCAGTCTTATAGCGATGAATGGAGAGGTGGCCACAACATTTCTCTATGGGAAGTGTTGTGGCTGCTTCTCATCTACGCCCACAACCCCTGTTGTAAATAGTGGACATGTGTCCCCCAAGCGGCATGCCCCTCGGTCACGTTCCCATTTGGGAGATAGGTCACCAATGGAAGCCCCTTTAAAGGAACATTTTTAGGATATGTTCACAGAACTGCTTCTACAACCCCTGGCAAAAATTATGGAATCACCAGTCTCTGAGGATGTTCCTTCAGTTGTTTAATTTTGTTGAAGAAAAACAGATCACAGACATGACAAAAAACTAAAGGCATTTCAAATGGCAACTTTCTGGCTTTAAGAAATACTAAAAGAAATCAAGAAAAATAATTGTGGTAGCCAGTAACAGTTACATTTTTAGAACAAGCATATGGAATAAATTATGGAATCACTCAATTCTGAGGAAAAAAATTATAGAATCACCCTGCAAATTTTCATTACAAACAATAACACCTGCATCAGATTAAATCTGCTCGTTAGTATCCAGGTAAAAAGGAGTGATCACACCTTGGAGAGCTGTTGCAACAAGTGGACTGACATGAATCATGGCTCCAACACCAGAGATGTCAATTGAAAAAAAGGAGAGGATTATCAAACTCCTAACCCCTTCACCCCCGGAGGTTTCTTTGGCTTTGCGTTTTCGTTTTGCGCTCCCTGCCTTCAAACAGCCATAACTGTTGTATTTTTCTGTTCACATAGCTGTATGAGGGCTTGTTTTTTGCGGGACAAGTTGTACTTTCCAACGCCACCATTTAATATTGCATATGGTGTAGTGGGAAGCGGGAAAAAAATTCCAAATCGGGTGAAATTGCAAAAAAAACGCTATTCCGGGTTCTACAGGTTTTTTATTTACAGCGTTCGATGTTCATTAAAACTGACCAGTTACTTTCATTCTACTGATTAGTACGAATCTGGCGATACCTAATATGTATAGTTTTTCCTGCGTTTTGATAGTGATTAAATAATTATAAAGTTGGCCTTTTTTTTTTTTTGTTATATCTTGACCGCTATAACTTTTTGGTATTTATGTGTACGGAGCTGTATGGGGGCTCATTTTTTGCGGGGCGATCTGAAGTTTTATTGATACCATTCTGGGGTGTGTATGACTTTTTGATCACTTTTTATTTATTTTTTTTTAGAAAAAAAAAAAGCGGCAAAAAACAGCGAATCGCCATTTGGACGCTTTTTTCCGCCACACAATTCTCCGTATTGGAATTTTCTTTTAATATTTTAAAAGTACGGGCGTTTTCGGTCACGGTGATACCCATGATGTCCATATTTATTGTTATTTAGTTATTTATTTTTTAATTATACAGAAATGGGGGTGATTTAAACGTTTATATTTTTTTTATTTTTTGTATATTTTTTAACATTTTTTATTTTTATTTTTTGTGATTATTTTAAAGCTCAAATATGAGCAAATAGATTGTGTTTTTTCTTTATGAGCAATGAGGCTTTTTTAATTTTGAATCAATGACCGAATTTGCTAATTTCTTATCCTGGCCTGCCATCTAGTGGCCAGAATAAGAATTGCACTTTGAAAGCTGTAAACCTCATCAGCGAGGTTTACAGCTTTCAGATCGTGTACAGACACCCCGATTGGCCACACAGGGTGTCTGTTCACCACCTGGAAGCCTACGCTTCCGGGTTTAGACGCAACTAGATGCCGTGATCACATGTGATCACGGCATCTAAAGGCCTATGAAGACGCCGCCGATGGTGGTAAGTAGCCGCAAGTCTCTGCTGTTAGAAACAGCAGAGACTTGCTAACCATGACGCCCGCCGCATGTGCGAGCGGGCGCCATGTGTCCGCATCACTCCAGCGCCGTACATGTACGGCGCTGGGGCTGTAAGGGTTAAAGAGGGTAAATCATCACGCAGAGTTGCACAAGATGTTGGTTGTTCACAGTCAGCTGTGTCTAAAACCTGGACCAAGTACAAACAACATGGGAAGGTGGTTAAAGGCAAGCATAGATAGACCAAGGAAGACATCAAAGCGTCAAGACAGAAAACTTAAAGCAATATGCCTTGAAAACAGAAAATGTGCAACAAAACAAATGAGGAACAAATGGGAGGAAACTGGAGTCAACGTCTGTGACCGAAGTGTAAGAAACCGCCTAAAGGAAATGGGATTTACATACAGAAAAGCTAAAAGAACCATCACTAACACCTAAACGGAAAAAAAACACGGTTACAATGGGCTAAGGAAAGGCAATCGTGGACTGTGGATGAAAGTCATATTCAGTGATGAATCTCGAATCTGCATTGGGCAAGGTGATGATGCTGGAACTTTTGTTTGGTGCCGTTCCAAAGAGATTTTTGCAGACGACTGTCTGAAGAAAACATGCAAATTTCCACAGTCATTGATGATATGGGGCTGCATGTCAGGTAAAAGCACTGGGGAGATGGCTGTCATTACATCTTCAATAAATGCACAGGTTTACATTGACATTTTGGACACTTTTCTTATCCCATCTATCGAAAGGATGTTTGGGGATGATGAAATCATGATAATGCATCTTGCCATAGAGCAAAAACTGTGAAAACATTTCTTGAAGAAAGACACATAAGGTCAATGTCATGGCCTGCAAACAGTCCAGATCTCAATCTAATTGAAAATCTGTGGCGGAAGTTAAAGAAAATGGTCCATGACAAGGCTCCAAGAAAAACTGGGGGTCAGTCAGCACATCCAAGTATGCAGGTGCACGTCACACAGGTGTGGCTGCAAAATAAAATGGTAAAACATAGAAGGTGCAACAGCACTCAGCGAACACAGACAGCAAATCGAATACATATAATACCGCCATACTCACCATCTACACGATGCTTGCGCTACATTGTAAATGTGAGATTCTTGGCAGATAACTTTATATAAAAAAAAAGCTATCTGTGCCCGTCGTGCATTTCGGTCGTGCACTCCTAACTAACCTGTCTGCCTTACCTATTGATTTTAATTAGTGCTAGTATAAAGCTTTGCCATGCTCTCCTTATATGCATTTGGAGGCCTAACTGGTACCAGGAGAGGTGGAACAGAGTTGGCTCAGCATTATATGGAACCTGTATTCCTTGAGCGTTATGGCTTTTTAGGTTCCCGTCTTAAAGAGATCGCCTTGGTATGGCAGACGGGCACAGATAGCTTTTTTTATATAAAGTTATCTGCCAAGAATCTCACATTTACAATGTAGCGCAAGCATCGTGTAGATGGTGAGTATGGCGGTATTATATGTATTCGATTTGCTGTCTGTGTTCGCTGAGTGCTGTTGCACCTTCTATGTTTTACCATGACAAGGCTCCAACCTGCAAAGCTGATCTGGCAACAGCAATCAGAGAAAGCTGGAGCCAGACTGATGAAGAGTACTGTTTGTCACTCATTAAGTCAATGCCTCAGAGACTGCAAGCAGTTATAAAAGCCAGAGGTGGTGCAACAAAGTACTAGTGATGTGTTGGAGTGTTATTTTATTTTTCATGATTCCATAATTTTTTCCTCAAAATTGAGTGATTCCATAATTTATTCCCTGTGCTTGTTCTAAATATGTAACTGTTACTGGCTACCACAATTATTTTTCTTGATTTCTTTTAGTATTTCTTAAAGCCAGAAAGTTGCCATTTGAAATGCCTTTAGTTTTTTGTCATGTCTGTGATCTGTTTTTTTATTTCAACAAAATTAAACAACTGAAGGAACATCCACAGAGACTGCTGATTCCATAATTTTTGCCAGAGGTTGTATGAGGAACCACATTGTTTTGACTAGTCTCATTTGTGTATGCTCAATCCATTAATAATAATGACGTAGCCTCTGGTCAAAATGTACCGTATATGTGAGCGTGACCTTATTAGTTACATTAGTGTTTGGAGCCTAATAACTAGAGATGAGCGAATTTTATGTTATGAAATTCGTTCACGTTTTGTTTGGTGGTAAAAGGTGAATTGCGTTATAAATTCCGTTACCATGGACCTCTCCTGAATAACGGAGACCAGACGGATCCGTTATGCAGGCCATAGATTTCTACTATGACGGAATGAATAACAGAATGCCTCTAAAGGCATTCCGTTATGCATTCCGTCAAAGAATTGCGTTCAGGTTCGTGGTAACGGAATCCATAACGTAAATAAGCTTTTACCAGTAAGCGAAGTGTGAACGAATTTCAGAATATGAAATTCGCTCATCTCTACTAATAACACTCCTGTACATGAGCCTCTGTGCACCCCCATAATGTCACTGTACCTGCACACGAGTGCAGATTTCAAAACAGAAACTGTGGCGTTTTTCTTGTGGATTTCTGTGCGTTTCCGCACTAAAAACTGAATGTGTTACTTGCGGTTTTTGGTGTGGGTTTGATGCTGATTTTCCATAGAACTCGTGTGGAAAATGGTGACTACGCACGAAAAAAAAAATCGCCGAAAAGAATTAACATGCTGCAGATTTCTAAATCCACACGTCCGGTCAATTTCCATACGGAAAAAAAAGCAAAAGGGGTCATTTATTAAAGCTCCTCTGGTGCAGAAATAGCTGCAAAGGGCATTTTTATGACTATTTTAACTAATATTTTGTCTTACGGGTGTTTCAGCGCCAAGTATGACAGATGGGGTGGAGCAGGGGTGTGCCAGAACTCCGGCCTCAGCAAATTTACTACTTTTTCGCTGGGAAACAGATAACAAATTAGACCAGCAAGTGGCAGGCGTAGTTTTTCACACAGGCGCACGGACTGCCATACATGCGCCTAATTTATTACACGTTGCATGCCTTGTCATAAATTAGCCTTACACTACGGCAACGCAGGGGGGCAACGGTGTAAAAAGCCATCTTAGTAAATGTTGCCCAAAGTGTACATGAGATTTCTCTAATCTTATACACTTTTCTAGTATCGTAGCATTTTGCTTTTTTTTTTTTTTTTTTTTACACGTGAGCTTTCCCGGCTTCTCCACTTACCGCGGATTCATGTGAAGAGGATTAAAGAGGTTGTCTCATAGGTCTCATGTCTTATAGGTGCGGGTACCACCGCTGGGACCCGCCCCTATATCGGGAACGGAGCCCCAACAAGGTGGTGGCTGGAGGACTCCGGTCCGGCCACCACCAAGCGTGCTTCCCATAGAAGTGAATGGGAGCGCACCGCCCATGACCAGCCACTGCTCCTCCCATTCACTTCTATGGCCCGACGGAAATAGCTGAGCCAGTGAGCCAGCGCTTGGCTATTTTCAGCAGCCCCGTAGAAAATGAATGTATGGTGGCTGTGCATGCGCAGTGCTCCCTCTACCATTCTTGATATAGTTGCAGGTCCCAGCGATGGGACCTGCACCTATAAGACAATAGGGGCATATCCTAGTCTGTGATGAGACAACCCCTTTAAAAGGGTATTCCCATCTCACAAATGTAGTTTGTATAGTTAGATATAGCCATAACAATATTATCACTAATAGAATGTATTTATATAAAATGTACCGTTTAGAAGATTTTCCTATTTGTATATCCATTGTCCCACACACATCAGTCAGGCCGTTGCCCCTAGTTACGACCACCGCGGCCATGTAGTAGTGGTGGCCGGCTTGCTCTTGTTCAAACCTGTTCTGAGGTAACTGCTGTATTGTGAACGCACATTGCATCAGCATGCGCAGACACATCTTAGGGTTGTAGCATTTTTGTCCAAAATGCAGAGAAACGGATCCTGTTCCAAGATCACTTCATCTCTATGGAGCAGGATCCGTTTATCAAGTCTGCGTTTTGGACGGATCCTGACCATTACGTTTTGGACTGGTAGCGTCCAAAATGGAGATGTGAAAGTACCCCAAGATGTGTCTACGCATGCTCATGTAAAGTGCGTACACAATACAGCAGTTACCTCAGAGGGGGTTTGAACAACAGCAAGCCGGCCACCACTACAAGGCCGCAGTGGTCGTAACTAGGGGCAACGGCCTGACTGATGTGCGTGGGACAATGGATATACAAATAGGGAATTCTTCTAAATGGTACATTCTAAACTGGACAACAATTATACTTTCCAACACACTTCAGCCGCTGCTCAGAAAACATTTCAGTCATCACTTGAACGACCAAGTCCGCGTGTCTCTGTTATTGCAACGCTTGAGGATAAATACAAGTATCCTGATGAAATTGCAGTAAGCTGAAGAACTTGCCTCTGTGTCCTAATGCTGTGTAATTCCACTCCGACAGCTCCGTCCAGGGCGTACCTAAAGTCAAAGACGTTTGAAGGAGAGTCCGCACTACATCTTGCCGCTAAGCGTGGAAGTGTTCGATGCTGTGAGTTCCTGCTGCGAGCCGGGGCCGATCCCAATGACCTCACCAATGATGTAACGACACCGCTGTTCCTAGGTAATGTAATGGGGAGCCTATAGAATTCTGTAGGATAGTTATCTGTAACGTCATTAATGTCATAAACGATTTTGGATTTTTGGAATTTTGAATTTTAGTTTTATTCATTTATTTCTGAATGATTGTAGCCTGTATGTAGACCTGCCCACTGCAGGCTATTTGTATTGTACTTACCTGTCAACTATATTATGGCAGCAAATTATTTTTAAATGGCCAAAATGGTTTGGCTTTATTCAGACAGTGCTGTAAAACACGTACAATTTATACACAATGTGGTTTTAACCGTAACGTCTGAATACACCCTTAGTGCAATCAGTGCCCAACAGTTATTGCACTGGTGCAAGTTGGTAAGGGAAAGTGAGGAATTACATAGCACCCATTTAAAGGTTATCCTCCACTGGTCCTCATGCCCGCAAAATGAATGGAGTCCTTGGTTGATCATGCACACTGCCGCTCCGTTCATCTCTATGGGGTACAACTCTCAGTCTAAGGTCGCACACGAACGTATTTTCTTTCCGCATCCGTTCCGGTTTTTTTTTGTGGACCGTATACGGAACCATTCATTTCAATGGGTCTGCAAAAAAAAAACGGAAGGTAGTCCGTGTGCATTCTGTTTCCGTATGTCCATATTTCCATTCCGCAAAAAAATAAATCATGTCCTATTATTGTCTGCATTACGGACAAGGATAGGACTGTTCTATTAGGGGCCAGCTGTTCCATTCCGCAAAATACGAAATGCACACGGATGTCATCCGTATTTTTTGCGAATCCGTTTTTTCATACGGTCGCGTGCATGAGGCCTAATGGTTATTCCCTGTCCTGTGGTTAGAGGATAACTTCTAACTGGAATAACCCTTTAAATCAATGAGAGCAGCGCGGGTCTCTTCCTTGGCTTTTAGGAATTTTGGAAGAGACATGTTGAACCGAAAGAGGCAAAACTCCATAAGAGAGATCAAAGGAACTTGTGAGTGAACATCATTGTAGCAAATAATTATTTATTTTGTGCACTTGTATAGCACTCATATATTCCGCAGCGCTGTACAGACATCAGCATCACACTGTCCCCAATGGGGCTCACAATCTAAGTTCCCTATCAGTATGTCTGAGGTAGAAATCCAGTAAAATGCTCTTCTGGTAGATCACATCAGAGGATAATTATATTGGAAATATCTGATATTTGACCACCACTGATTTACAGATTTCAGAGAGGTTCAATGAGGAGCTGTCACCTCTGTCAGTTTTAGTAACTACTTGCATCCCCCACATAATAACAATTCTGGATCATCTATTCTTATTACTTCGTGTTGTGCTGTTCTTCTACTTCTCTTGCTAGAATCCTATGGATATAGGTCCAGATGAGTGTTACCAGCAGGGGGTGTGTCTCTACACAGTCTGACACTGGCAGCACTGATTGGATAGTGTCAGACTGTGCAGGGACACACCCCCAGCTGGTAACACCCATCTGTACCTATATCCATAAGCATCAAGCAAGAATAGTAGAAGAACAGCACAACATGAAGTCATAAGAATAGATGCTCCAGAATTATTACGTGGGGGATGCAATTAGCTACTAAAATGGACATGTCAGAAGAGGTGACAGGTCCTCTTTAAAGAGCACCTATTACCGTCTAGCATAATATGTATGTGTGTATATATATATATATATATATATATATATATATATATATATATAAAATATGTATCTATATGTAGTGTAATTAATATGTGTATGTATATATATATATATATATGAAAAAATGGAGGTACAGTGGGGAAAAAAAGTATTTAGTCAGCCACCAATTGTGCAAGTTCTCCCACTTCAAAAGATGAGAGAGGCCTGTAATTGACTTCAACTATGAGAGACAAAATGAGAAAACAAATCCAGAAAATCACATTGTCTGATTTTTAAAGAATTTATTTGCAAATTATGGTGGAAAATAAGTATTTGGTCAATAACAAAAGTTCATCTCAATACTTTGTTATATATCCTTTGTTGGCAATGACAGAAGTCAGACGTTTTCTGTCTTCACAAGGTTGGCACACACTGTTGCTGGTATGTTGGCCGATTCCTCCATGCAGATCTCCTCTAGAGCAGTGATGATTTGGGGCTGTCGCTGGGCAACACGGACTTTCAACTCCCTCCAAAGGTTTTCTATGGGGTTGAGATCTGGAGACTGGCTAGGCCACTCCAGGACCTTGAAATGCTTCTTACAAAGTCACTCCTTCGTTGCCCTGGCGGTGTGCTTGTGATTATTGTCATGCTGAAAGCCCCAGCCATGTTTCATCTTCAATGCTCTTGCTGATGGAAGGAGGTTTGCACTCAAAATCTCACAATACATGGCCCCACATTAATTCTTTCATGTACACGGATCAGTCATCCTGGTCCCTTTTCAGAGAAACGCCCATCTTCCCATGAATTTTAACCATCTTCTCTGTCCCTGCTGATGAAAAGCAGGCCCAAATCATGATGCTGCCACCACCATGTTTGACAGTGGGGATGGTGTGTTCAGGGTGATGAGCTGTGTTGATTTTATACCAAACATATCGTTTTGCATTGTTTCCAAAAAGTTGGATTTTGGTTTCATCTGACCAGAGCCCCTTCTTCCACATGTTTGGTGTGTCTCCCAGGGGCTTGTGGCAAACTGTAAACGAGACTTTTTATGGATATCTTTGAGAAATGGCTTTCTTCTTGCCACTCTTCCATAAAGGCCAGATTTGTGAAGTGTTGGACTGATTGTTGTCCTATGGACAGACTCTCCCACCTCAGCTGTAGATCTCTGCAGTTCATCCAGAGTGATCATGGGCCTCTTGGCTGCATCTCTGATCAGTCTTCTCCTTGTTTGAGATGAAGGTTTAGAGGGACAGCCAGGTCTTGGTAGATTTGCAGTGGTCTGATACTCCTTCCATTTCAGTATGATCGCTTGCACTGTGCTCCTTGGGATGTTTAACCCTTTCAGTACCAGAGGTTTTTTCAGTTATGCGTTTTCGTTTTGCGCTCCCTGCCTTCAAACAGCCATAACTCTTTATTTTTCTGTTCACACAGCTGTATGAGGGCTTGTTTTTTGCGGGACAAGTTGTACTTTCCAACGCCACCATTTAATATTGCATATGGTGTAGTGGGAAGCGGGAAAAAAATTCAAAATCGGGTGAAATTGCAAAGAAAATGCTATTCCGCTACAGTTCTACGGGTTTCTTATTTACAACGTTCGATGTTCATTAAAACTGACCAGTTACTTTCATTCTACTGATTAGTACGAATCTGGCGATACCATATGTATAGTTTTTCCTGCGTTTTGATAGTGATAAAATAATTATAAAGTTGGCCTTTTTTTTTTTTTGTCCTATCTTGACCCCTATAACTTTTTGGTATTTATGTGTACGGAGCTGTATGGGGGCTCATTTTTTGTGGGGCGATCTGAAGTTTTTATTGATACCATTCTGGGGTGTGTATGACTTTTTGATCGCTTTTTATTTAATTTTTTTTTTTAGAAAAAAAAGCAACAAAAAACAGCGAATTGCCATTTTGACGCTTTTTTCCGCCACACAATTCACCGTGTTGGATTTTTTATTTTTTAAAGTACGGGCGTTTTCGGTCACGGTGATACCCATGATGTCTATATTTATTTTTATTTAGGCATTTATTTTTTAACCCTTAGACTCCCAGCGCCGTGTGGCGGGCGTCATGGCCGGCAAGTCTCTGCTGTTTCTAACAGCAGAGACTTGCCGCTACTTACCCCATCGGCGGCGTCTTGCTGGGCCTTTAGATGCTGTGATCACACATGATCACGGCATCTAGTTGCGTCTTTACCCGGAAGCGTATGCTTCCGGGTGGTGTACAGACGCCCCGTGTGGCCAATCGGGGTGTCTGTACACGATCTGAAAGCTGTAAACCTCGCTGATGAGGTTTACAGCTTTCAAAGTGCAATTCTTATTCTGGCCACTAGATGGCAGGCCAGGATAAGAAATGAGCAATTCTTGGATTTATCTCACTCTAGTAAATCCCTGATTGCTCATAAAGAAAGAAAAAAAACACAATATATTAGCTCATATTTGAGATTTAAAATAATCACAAAAAATTTTTAAAAAAAATGTTAAAAAATATATAAAAAATATATAGAAGTTCAAATCTCCCCCCTTTCCGTATAATTAAAAAATAAATACCTAAATAACAATAAATATAGACATCATGGGTATCACCGTGACCGAAAACGCCCGTACTTTTAAACTATAAAAAAAAATCACAATACTGCGAATTGTGTGGCGGAAAAAAGCGTCCAAATGGCGATTCGCTGTTTTTTGTCACTTTTTTCTCTAAAAAAAAATCAAAAAGTCATACACACCCCAGAATGGTATCAATAAAAACTTCAGATCACCCCGCAAAAAATGAGCCCGCATACAGCTCCGTACACATAAATACCAAAAAGTTATAGGGGTCAAGATATGACAAGGAAAAAAAAAAAAAAGGGCAACTTTCTAATTATTTTATCACTATCAAAACGTAGGAAAAACTATACATATTAGGTATCGCTGGATTCGTACTGACCAGTAGAATGAAAGTAACCGGCAGAAACCCGTAGAACTGTAGCGGAATAGCGTTTTTTTTGCAATTTCACCCGATTTGGATTTTTTTCCCGCTTCCCACTACACCATATGCAATATTAAATGGTGGCGTTGGAAAGTACAACTTGTCCCGCAAAAAACAAGCCCTCATACAGCTATGTGAACAGAAAAATAAAACAGTTATGGCTGTTTGAAGGCAGGGAGCGCAAAACAAAAATGCATAACCGAAAAAACCTCCGGTACTGAAAGGGTTAATTATACAGAAAGGGGGGTGATTTAAACTTTTATATTTTTTTTATTTTTTAACATTTTTTTAAAAATTTTTGTGATTATTTTAAAGCTCAAATATGAGCTAATATATTGTGTTTTTTTTTTCTTTCTTTATGAGCAATTAGGGATTTACTAGATGGAGATAAATCCAAGAATTGCTCATTTCTTATACTGGCCTGCCATCTAGTGGCCAGAATAAGAATTGCAGTTTGAAAACTGTAATCCTCACCAGTGAGGATTACAGTTTTCATATGGTGTACAGACACCCCGATTGGCCACGGCATCTAAAGGCCCAGCAAGACGCCGCCGATGGCGGTAAGTAGCCGCAAGTCTCTGCTGTTAGAAACAGCAGAGACTTGCCGGCCATGACGACCACCGCACGGGCGAGCGGGCGTCATGGCACTGCACCGCACCAGCGCCGTACATGTACGGCGCTGGTACTCTAAAGGTTAAAGCTTGGGAAATCTTTTGGTATCCAAATCCAGCTTTAAACTTCTCCACAAATTTTGTTCCATTTCACAATTGTGACCCACTTGTTGTTTCATTACCAAAAATTTAAAATGTTATATCTTTTTGTTTGAAGCCTGAAATGTGGCAAAAGGTTGAAACGTTCCAGGGGCCGAATACTTTCGCAAGGCACTGTATATATGTGTGTGTGTATATATATATATATATGCTTTACCCAGAAAACATGCACTTCAGTGGTATGTGGCGCCTGGATGCTGCATCATAAAACACAGTCCTGGCACCCAAACCTATATTAAGGGGGGCTTAGTGGCGTGCTGAAGGGTCATGGCACCACGCAAATAGTCTGACAAAAGTGGTGTCCTTTTTTTTGCACCACATTTTCTCTTCTCCCGCAAATGACCCAGTAATAGTTGGCAAGTATAGCATATATATATACACATAGACAATTGTGTGTGTATATAACACATGCACACTGCCATACTGTACATACATAGACATGAAGGACATACTGTATATACGTAGATATGAAGAACATACTGTGTGTGTGTGTGTGTGTATATGTATATATATATATGTATCATACAGTACCTGCAGAGGCTTATCTTTGTTAGTGGCTGTGAATTGAGGCTGGGGGACATGGTGAGGTTATCAGGGGACAGCAGCTATTTAGTACACGTTCTGGGTTGAGGTGAGGGAGGTCATGTAGATAAGCACACCCGGCTTCTGGACAGCCAGGCTGATTCATAGAGGGGCGAGACCTCTTTTCTCACATAGAAGAGGCTTCTCTGTTCGACAGACTATTCACTAGTGGAGATGAATAGGTTGTATTGGCAGGATGTTAATAAAGTGCAGTGATGGGGGCTGGAAGTGACAATGTGCCGCTTTCCCTTTTATACCGTGGGCATTGTGTAGTAAAGTTCAGAGCAGGATCGCTGGGTGGCTGAATTAGGGAGAGTTCACATCCCTGTTATCTCTCCGTTCTTCTGATCTATCAGAAGAACAGAAAATTAAAGACAAAAACGAATGTAAAAAAACGGATCTCAGGTGCAAATGGCTCAAATGGATGCCAAATGTGCATAACTGATGCAGTGTTTTTACGGGATGCGTTTTTTTTTTTTTTTTTATTTTTCTGTTCTGCCGGATCAGAAGAATGGAGAAATAACAGTGATGTGAACTCTCCCTTACTAACCTTTCAGTGTTTGGCTCTATATCAGTTATCCAATGGTCCTTTTCCAAACTTCACTGCACAGTCCAGTGGAGGTCGGAAATGATGTCATAGCGCTGAAGCTGCCGGGAGCTTCCTGTGAGGCTGCCTGACAGCGAGTCGGGTGATTTACATAAGATGCATGTACCACACACTCAAAGTACTGAGCTATTTTGTTTAATTAATTGTATTTAGAGATTACCATATTTTTCGCCCTATAAGACGCACTGGACCATAAGATGCACCTAGGTTTTAGAGGAGGGCAATAAGAAAAAAATATTTTTCATTAGACCTCAGATCAGACCCCTAATGTGAATCAGACCTCAGCTCACTGCCCCAACCAGACCCCCAGTGTTAATAAGACCTCAGCTCAGACCCCAATGTGAATGACCCCCAATCAGACCTCAGATAAGAGCCCCATGCCTCAGATCAGACCTCTAGCCTCAAATCAGCCCCCCGTGCCTCTTTGATCAGCCCCCCGTGCCTCTTTTGATCAGCCCCCCGTGCCTCTTTTGATCAGCCCCCTGTGGCTCATATCAGCGCCCATGCCTCTTTTTGATCAGCCCCCAGCCTCAGATGACATTAAAAAAAACACCCACCTCTCCTGCTTCGGACGCCGCCGTTCCTCAACTCCAGCGCAATCTCCTTCCTCCTGCCGCAGCTGTGCTGTGACTCGACGCACACAGCGAGAGGTTACATAGCGCCCTTGCTCTGTGCGCAGCCACAGCACAGCCAACAGCCGAGGAACAGGAAGTAGTGAGTACAGAGCCTTCACCGCTTCCTGATCCTCCGGTACTTATGAGCGCTTCCATAATGGAAGTGCTTATTAGTATTCACCCTATAAGACGCAGGGACATAAACTGCATCTTATGGGGCGAAAAATACGGTATTTTACTAAAATCTGTAATTCTTTTAAATAAACGATTATTTGATAGGTTCTTTTAAAAGGAGCAGTACAGCATTAGAAACCAAACATTTCTTCCAGAAATAGCACTATACCTGTCCATAGTTTGTTTCTGGTATTGTGTTGAAACAGTACAACATAGCATCCATGGGCAGGTGTGGTGCTGTTATTAAAAGAATGCAGCCATGTTTTTTTTTTTTTTTTTAATCCTGTAACCCCCTTTAAGGGCGTTTTCCAGGACTGTAATATTTATGACCTATCCTTAGGGTAAGGCATCAGATCATAGGGGGGGTCCAACTTCTGGCACCGGCACCAATCAGCTGTTTGAATGGACTGCTGTATTGCTGAGTATTGACTGTGAATTATCGCCTATTTTCAATATACTGATGTTATCTCTGAAATTTGTGATAAATCCATCTTGTACAAAGCGAAGGTATTGCTGGACTGCCTGCTCACTCAAGGATCAGATTTAATCATCCCTTAGATGTATATGGAGAGGGGATGGAAGGTGGAATGAGCGGCAGAGCCATGATTCAGCAGCTAATACTAAGTGTTACATAGTTGTATCTCACATCTCTACTGCTCAGTACTTCTATAATGTCCTATATGAGAAAGACAGGAAGCAGAATCTCTTGGTTCTATGTGTCTTCCATGGGGAGACATTATGAGCACCTATTCTCCACCCACCAGCTCAGAGTCAGCTGAGAGTAAGAGTAAGAGATACCAATCGTATAATAGCCAGATACAATGCTATTGCTCATGTACACACTCATGACATCTTATTCTCAAAAGCTGCAGTACCATTCACAGCCACTACCAAATGTATCGAGCTGTGCTGTTCAAGAGCACAGCGGCCGTTCAGCTGATTGGAAGGGGTCTCGGTAGTCATACCCCCCACACAATCTGATATTGGTGACCTGTACTAAGGATAGGTCACTGATATTACAGTCCCAGAAAACCCCTTTAAAGCTCTTTGCAACTATTCAAAGATTTCTGTTATTGAGATCCATAGCATTTTGCTTATATTTCCAGTAACAGAATCACAAAGCAGCATTTTCATCATTGGATCTCATTATAAAGCCTTTTAATTCTGCACTTCTGTTATTGTCCACGATCACTGACTTGTCGATTCTGGTCTTTTCATATGTATGATATATTTTTTACTAGATTTCCACTTTACGATATTCCCATTGTTACAAAAATCTTTGGTATAACTGGTAACCTCTATTCAAGTACAGTTATATATTGTTTGTGAAAAATTCCCCAATCCTTTTCCCATTATTTCCTGTAGTTCTCTGTCTTTGGTTACATGCAGCACTGCAGTCCCAATTTGGTAGCTGGGCCTATGCACATAGCTGCTTGTAAGCTTAAAGGGGTTGTCCAAGTTAATTTTTTGTCCTTTGTATGTTTCTAACTAGTCAAATACAACAGCTTTTCCATACACTTTCTGCTTCTAAAGCTGCTGGTTTCTCAGATTTCACTCAGGGTCACATGACCTGTGATGTCAGCTTGCCTCCCTGCTAATCTTGTATTCGTGCACCAGCAGATTAGAGCCTGTATACGAAACGTCACTGTGCTGGCCACGCCCCCCCCTGCTCTGCCGGGCTCCTGCTATCTGCTCTCCCTGGATTCTTTCAGATAAAACATTAACCCCTTCAGCCAGAACACACTGAAGGCTTTACAACAGCAGCTGCAGATGTAAAGAGACACAGGATCTGCTCTTCTCACCCTACAGACACAGAGCTGACACTGGAGCTGATCTGGAGGAGATGCAAAGAACAAAGAAGGTAGGGGGAAGATCCTGTCCTGTGTGTATCAGCAGTGTCTATCCTGTGTGTACAGCTGGGACTTGTAGTCCTACACATACAACATGCTGCTGAGTATCCCAGAAGACATGTCACTCAGGGCAGCATTTGCAGAGCAGAGCAGGGGGAGGGGCAGAGATTGTTATTACTGCAGGTAAACAAAGACCAGAAGAGAACCAGGGAAATGTGGAAATATAGATTTTTTTTGCCTAAAACTTGCTTAACTTAGTTATATATTGCTGCCCATCAGATTTAAAGTACTATATTTTTTTTCATAACTCGGACAACCCCTTTAATCCTTTTATTACATTTTTGCTTTTTTTTTTTTTTACAAATAAACAGGTCATAATACAGCATATCGCGCTTGAGCTGTGAGGTGCAGATATACATAGCGTACTTGGTGCATAAAACATACAGTGAGACGGGTACAGATGAAGCACAGCAACCACAATGTGCAGAGTGTAAAACAAATAAAATAAAACATCACAAACATATTACGCCACCATAGAGTCCTGTGTACAAGAAAAAAAAAGAAATCATGGCGGAATATAGTTAGGGTAGTTAGGTATAGTTCAGTATTCCACTGAATGTTGTTTTTAAACAAAAAAAAAAGTCAGTGTTTCTTCACCGTGCTGTTCAATGGTTATTGAGTTGGCGCTGTTTTATGTCAATGACCGGCTTAATTAAAGTCTTTGTGTGACGCTGAGTGAAGACAGTGTGAATAGCAATGCTGCCTCTATTAGGAGGTTGTCATCTAAAGCACTGAATATAAAATCCAGATTGTTAAATAATAATAGAGCTCCAATTTTTCTTATCATTTAAAGGGAACATTTCATGCTGAACATGGTGTCTGATCTTCAGGGAGCATAATATAGAGCAGGAGGAGCTGAGCAGATCGATATATAAAAATTTAGTAAAACTTGTAATTTATATATTTATATCTCTGCTCATTCTGGGCTTTGAAGTCCAGGGGGCGGTCCTATCAGTGACTGACAGTCTGCCCTCAATGACTGAGTATACAGAGATAGCTGTCAATAACTGATAGGACCGTCTCCTGGACTTCAAAGCCCCTCAAACGCCATGTTCAGTGTGACAGTTTCTCTTTATACTGCACTTTTCCTATAAATCTATACATCAATCTGCTCAACTCCTGTTCTATAACATGCTGCCTGTCGATTACTTAGTATTTTCCTGGTGACAAGTTCCGTTTAACCTCATGTTACATGTATGGAAGATGTGGGTCTTTAAAGATGGTGCCCACTCTGGAGTGGAGTGAGTGCCATAGCTAGTGGGCGACTGCTGTTTCACACAGCAGACACTCGGGCTAATGTCTGCATTTGGCAGCAATGCCAATCGTGGACATTTAACCCCTCAGATGATATGGTCAAATGTGACCACAACATTTGAAAGGCCAAAAACCAGGAAGGGCATGTTACCTGGCAGGAACGCCTCCCGCTTGCTGAGATCGGGGAAGGTGTTCCATTGAAGTATCAAGCCAGAGCCCATACTATGCTTGTAGGATTATTACTGGTATATTCCAATCAGGCCTGCAGGTGGCAGCACTGTATTGGAATATACTGATCTTTAGATATTGTAATCTAATGATTGCATGTTGGGGGTCCACTTGGGAGCCTAAAAAAAAGTTTTTAAAAATATACAAAAATTCAAATCACCCCACTTTCCCCCAAATAAAAATCATAGGCATTGCCACGTCTGAAGACACAAAAACTTGTTAAATATAAAAAGTTTTATCCCGTACAGTGAATGGTGTAATGGAAAAAAAAAAACTATAATAGGTTTGATTTGTCCTTTTCTCATCATTTCACCTCCCACAAAATTGAATAAAAAGGGATCAAAAAGTCAGGCAAACCCCAAAATGGTATCCGTAAAAACTGCCGGCAAAAAATGAGCCCTCACACAGCTCCTTAGACATAATTAGAAAAAAAAGGTATGGAGGTCAGAATATGGTGATGAAAAGAAAAAAAATAAGAGAAACTATATATGGTATCGCCGTAATCGTTCAGACCCAGAGAATAAAGGTAACAGGTTAGTTATAATGCATAGTGAATGCCATAAAAACAAAACCCATGGAACTGTGGAGGAATTGCGTTTTTTTTTTTTTCCAGCTTCCCACTATGTTTTATGCATTATTAAATGGTGACATTAGGAAGTACAACTTGTCCTGCAAAAAACACGCCCTCATATCGCTATGTGACCGGAAAAAATAAAAAAATTATGTCTCTAGGATGGCAGGGAGCGAAAAAACTAAAATGTAAAAACAGAAAATGGAAAGTCATGAAGGGGTTAAAGGCAAGTTTATCGTATTGTCATAGCAGAATCTTCTGGCAATATATAAAACCGTATTGATATTATTTACGATTTTCAAGCCTTATGATAAATGTCTGTGAGGCCGTATGAAGAACTGAGATTTCCTCTCATCGCTCAACACTAAATGAAATCACTTTGCCATTGATTTAATTTTGGGGATGAGACGGGGACAAGAGGCTATAAATATTCTGGGTCCCGGCGTCATCGCTCGTGTTGATCTATTGCCTCTGTCGTCATCGGAGACTTTGTGAATCATTCCTGGAACAGGACAGGCAGGTAAGGCTACTTTCACACTAGCGTTAATATTTTCTGGTATTGAGTTCCGTCATAGGGTCTCAATAACGGAAAAAAAACGCTTCTGTTTTGTCCCCTTCATGGTCAATGGGGACAAAACGTAACTGAACAGAACGGAGCGCTCCAAAATGTATTCCGTTCTCATACCAGAGAGCAAACCGTAACATGTTGTAGTTTGCTTTTCGTCCTGGGATGCAGAGCAAGATCCGTCATGACCCACAATGCAAGTCAATGGGAACAGATCTGTTTTCTCTGACACAATCGAAAACGGATTCGTCCTCCATTGACTTTCAGTGGAGGTCATGACGGATCCGTCTTGGCAATGTTAAAGATAATACAACCGGATCTGTTCATAACGGATGCAGACGGTTGTATTATCAGTAACTGGAGAGTTTTTTGCTCAACCCTGCTGGATCCAACAAAAACGCTGGTGTGAAAGTAGCCTTAATAGGGGGGACCATTGTTAAAAGTGCATGAGATCAGGTTCATTCCTGTATTATCTCAAGTGTTTGTGGAGAATACGTTATATGCAGCATTTAGAAATGGTAAAAATAGCAAAAAAGATTCAGTTACCGTGGTCTCCATCAATAACGGGTGCAGTAGCAAGGACATTATAAAGGATGAAGATAAATATCTGTATGTAAAAGGGCTCGTTCAGAAGACCGTATCCGTTTTGCAGTCCGCATGATGAAATGCTTATTTTTGTCCCCAAAAACGAACATGAATAGGACATGATCCACCTTTTTTGCTGGGCCATGGAACAGAAGTTCCGACGCGGACAGCACCCGATGTGCTGTCAGCATCTTTTGCTGCCCCATTGAAATGAATGGGTCCGCATCCGATCCGCAAAATTGTGGACGTAAGTATATGGTCTTCTGAATGAGCCCTAATCAACATGAGCTGTAGACTTTTTGAAATCTGTCGCACATGGATCTGGAGTTGGTTTCCATTTTGGATGGCGTTAGAGTTGGTAACAAATGAAGCTCTCTGACCCGTAACCTTTCAGGATAGTTCTACCCGTGTAACTCACCTGAGCTCCCGCCAGCACTGGGCCCCATAGACAAAAAACGTAGAGTGCTGCACACATGTACGGCGGCCTCCATACTTCTCTTCTCTGCTACAGGACAGATCCAATGAACAGCAGGAAGCCCTTGGCCACCATCTCTTGGTTATAGAGCTTCCAGTAGTCCTAGTGGTCCAATGTAAACGGCATATCCTGCCTTTTCATGTCCTTCATTAGAGTCTTCACATCAAAGAAGGCTTCCACCCCAGTAATCAGAAAGTAGACAGCACAAAGGCTGACACTCTACTTTCTGCTATGGACTCATGATTCATGTCTGTACAGGAGAACTGTATACATCATCTAATGGAGCATGCACCGATTCTTTATTTCTGTAAAGTTCATGCACAGTTTGCAGACACCCAAAGCATAAACAGGATAGATCGTCAACATGTGAACGGAGGGGGGTCCGACACCCGCTGCCTCTGTCGATCAGCTATTTGAAGAGGCCGCAGACCTCTGGTGAGTGCTGCAGCCTCTGCATAGCGCCATACATTGTATAGTGGCTGCACTTGGTATTGCAGCTTAGGCCAATTCATTTGAATGGAACTGAGCAGCAACTAGGCCATGTGACCGATGAACGTGATGTCACCAGCCAAGGAAGAGGCCACAGCACTCACTGAAGCACAGTGGCATCTTCAAATAGCCGGCAGAAGATCTCAATACTGGAATTCAACTGATCCGTCTTAATTTTGCACGTCAGGATGCATCCGTTCCATTAGGATGCGGTTGTGTGAATTAAAAAATGAGTCCTTCACTAAATAAGTTGAAAGTCAATGGGTGATGGCTAAAAAAAAACGGATCTGTCACCATTGACTTACATTGTTTTCAGTGACGGATCCGTTTTTTTCTGTTTTTATGACCGGACACAAAACCGCAGCTTGCAGCGTTTTTGTGTGTGGCCACAAAATGGAATGCTGTCTGGACGGGAGACATCCTTGAACGGATCTCTTTACATTCAGAATGCATGAGGACTAAACGGAAAACGTTTTTTTTCCGTTATTGAGATCCACTGCCATCTCAATACCGGAAACAACGACAGTGTGAAAGTAGTAGTAATGTACATGATGTAATCTGTAGTGAATGTCATTTTCTTACCAGTAGCAGAATTTTTGAGTTAGATCATCCTGAAGTTTCTTATCTGTGTCATGTGACTAGGAATTAGACCCACCAACTCACACAGCACCTTATGTGTGGACAGGAAGTCTAATTTTCTATGCATTCCTATGGGAGCCTCACTTTCAGTCTCATAGGAATGAATAGAGAAGTGACTGGCTTGCTGTCCTGGGTCAGTTGGAGGTCAGGGAGTTGGTCACATGACCCAGCTACAATAAGAAGAGAGGGAAACTCTCAATTTCAGCCTCTGATAAGAAGATGACAATCACTACAGATTATATCATGCACCTTTCTAACAGGTCAGAGAATAACAATTTTTGCGGGAGTTCTTCTTTAAGAGCCTTTTAGGCTAGTGAAAGTCATTGATAAATATAAGAAAAATTGTCTGCAGGTTCCTGACTGGCCTTAGTGGTTGATGAACTAGGTCAGTGATGGCTAACCTCCGGCACTCCAGCTGTGGTGAAACTACGACTCCCAGCATGCTCCATCCATTTCTGTGGAGTTCTGAGAACAGCCAAGCGAATGTGCATCTTGGGAGTTGTAGTTTTACCACAGCTGACGTGCCGGAGGTTAGCCATCAGACTAGAGCAGGGGTGCACAACCTGCGGCCCGGCCACATGCGGCCCTTGATACCATTCTGTGCGGCCCCCAACCATCTGGTAACAGACATGTATATCTATGTCTTGTGGCTGCTCACATGTATTTTCCATGTATTCTCCCGTTAGATGGGAGTCCTGGAACTGTAGTTAGACATTAATGGTATGTACTGTGTGTTCAATATGCCATAAATACAGTATTTCAGTTGTTAATACCCCTTTAAATTTTATTTTCGTCCCTTGTCATTTGTTCAGTCGGACAATGTGGCCTCCACCCAGAAAACGTTGTGCACACCTGGACTAGAGGGACTACTTGTCTAGATGTTCTCACTGAGGTTCCAGAAGTTTTGAACTTTCCACATGCCAAACTTCATTATTACTCATGTCCCTTTGTATATGAATAGGCGCTTCATGGTGGCTTTCCAGTAATTATTAATCATATTCATCTTCTTGATCACTTTGGTATAACTAGCTAACGAGAAGTTTTGGGATTTTGTGGCCTTTACTTCACATTAATGTCATATAATGCGGTTTTAGAATCAAATTACTTTTTCCTTGCTGGAAACCTGAGAAAGAGATTTCTATATATTATCCCACTGTGCCTGAACATCTCCAGCTTACTGTTCAGGAGCGGAGACCCGGGGAGCGCTCATAAGATGGGAACACCATGGCTTGTTGTTATTCTGCATTACAGCCGGCTGGTTTATGTCATATAATCTACTGGAAGGAAAGCTGAATGAAGCCTTTGGAGCGACCTGTATTATGGTCTGATTGTTATCCAAGTCACAATTAGGGTCCATTCACACATCAGTATTTTTCTTTTCCAGATTTTCGTTCCATTTTTTGCGGATCCGTGTTGCCGCAAAAACTTCCGTTTTTACCAATTGTACATCCGCATCCGTTCCGTTTTTCCGCAAAAAAATATATGGAATATATGTTGGTAGGGTATTTCTTTCTATTTCCTGGAAACGGATCCGCAATAGCGGATGACATATTGATGCATTCCGCATATCATCCACATTTTTTGCGGACCTATTGACTACAATGGGACCACGGACCGCATAATGCGGACAAAACTAGGAGAAGCTCTATCTATTTGTGGATCCGCATAACGGAACAACGGATGCGGACAGCACACGGAGAGCTGTCCGCATTTTTTGCGGAGCCATTGAAATGAATGGGTCCGCATTCCGTTCCGCAAATTTGTGTAACGGATTAACACATACGGATATGTGAATGGACCCTTAAACTGCATTTACACAAGCCAATAATCGCCCAGATTATCGGGAATGACCGCTCCTGCAAACAGTCGTTGACAATCTGCCCGTATAAATGTGCAGCCGATCGACGAGCAAAACGCTCCTACGTCGGGTGATCCTGACGTTCAGGCAGGCACCACCGATCATAGTTTCTGGGCAGGGGATCGTGTGGTATAAAGAGAAATCTGCTGCTCAGAAGCCATAATTCTGTATGAGGATGAGGGATTGCTATAGCCGTTTCCCGTCCTTATACAGTGAAGGAGATTACTGCATGTAAATACACTGTCTCAGAGGTCCCTGCAGGAGTCTCTCTCACAGATTCCAGCGAAAAAACAAAAAAAGGATAAAATACTACTGCAAAATACTACCTGTGGATAGGGGGTAACTTTAAACAACTGGAATATTTGCAGGGGTTTTATAGTGAAGACCTGTTTTCAGGATAGGTCATCAATATCTGATCTGCAGGACACCGACATTCAGCACCCCAGTTGACTAGCTGTTTAAGAGGAGGCAGCGCTTCATGGGAGCACTACATCTTCTTCATTGCTCCGTTCACTTGACTGGAGTGAGTACTTGTAATTACACTAGGCCGCCTCTGCAAGGGAGAGGACGGGCAGTGTAATGAAGAAGAAGCAGTGCTAGCATGGAGTGTTTCGGACCCCTGCAGTTCATATATTGATGACCTATCCTGAGGATAGGTAATCCTCAAACACTGCCTGCACAACACATTTAACCCTTGAATTTAATGACCTGTAGAAACCCCCTTTATAGCGATCACCCACACCAAACATTTCCTGTTGCTGCAAATAAGATTTGCACAATGTTGAGGTGGAATTTTGAACCATTTCTCCTTGGAAAGGTGTTTCACTTCATCCCTACTTCTGGGAGGTCTTGCATGCACAGCCCTCTTTTGGTTATACCATAGCATCTTCATGGGGTTGAGGGAAGGGCTTGGCTATATTAAAAGACTATTTTTTTTTTTTACTCTTTAGTTGTTTTAGGCCTCATGCGCACAGCTGTATTCTGTATGCGTGTCCAATCTTTATTTTTTGCAGATAGCACATGGACCCATTCATTTCTATAGGTCTGCAAAAAAAGAAACGGACAGGACGTAGATGTCATATACCATGTTATAGAAGATGTCCTATTCTTGTCCGTATTGCAGGAGAGAATAGTCCTTTCTAGTGATGGGAGTGAGAAAAATGTGGATGGCACAATGGAAGGTGTCTGTATTTTGCAGACCACAATGTGGACATGGCCCATATTTTGTATCCATGTCCGGTTTTCCTTTTTTTCTGGAAAATGGGTCTGCCGAACAAAAAACAACAAAAACAAAAACAAAAAAAGCCAACAAAAATTGACATGGATGTCATCTGTGTCCATTCTGCAAATAGTCATTTCTAGTAAAGGGTATGAGAAAAATGCTTACTGAACACCATATTTTTGGAGATCTGTGGTTTGCGGACCGCAGTCTGGACCTGGCTGTGTGTATGAGGCCTTACTTGTATGCTAGTTTGGATCATTGTCTTGTTGCATCTCCCAACATCTTCCGCCCTTATTCTTTTGATACACCTTAGAATTTACTGTCCACTCAATGATCTCCTAGGATGATGTCCCCTCCACCAGCCCCAAACCATGCTTCTCTCTCCACCACGCTTCACATTTTGGTGGTGTTGGTGGGCGCTGTACATTTCCTCCTAACACTCCTAAGCATTTGTGCCAAAATGTCCACTTTGATCTCATCTGTCCATGGACCATTTTCCTAAAAGCACGGTGGAACACGAGGTGGTCTTGGTCCAACTCAAGACAGGGTGGTATGTTTTTGTTTTTTTTTCTTCGGACAGATGCGACTTCATTCATCTTTTCTAGAACCGTATGTGCAGTTTATTATAACTTTATAACTAGCATGTACGTTGTGTTAAAAACTAATTGAATTTACTGCGTTATGTAACATCTTTTTCCTAAACCTCCAGTACAGTTCTCTGTGATGTGTGAGGTTCTGCTGAACCCTTGAAGCTCGTTCCTCATTATAAATGTCTTTATTTTTTCAGGTTTTTTTCCAGAATCTGCAGGAGCTCTCCCCAGATTTAAAAATATATATTATCCATTCCCAGTGCAGCACTTATTTTTAATGATAGCCACTATATTTTGCCCAAATTGCAGCCTCAGCATCAAAATTTATGTTCCAATATTTGAATCAATGATCTGGTAAACAGCAGGGTTCTTTAAAAATAATGTGACCTTTTAACGGCCACACCGCGCTTCACCGCTTTGCGGAGCACAAATCTATATTATTAATGGGGCTTCGGCCCGCCATGTTCTGTTTCCTGTTTGTCGCAGCAATGAAAGTGGAGCTGCCATACGTTTACAGAATGGGCTCCAGCGCCCGTAATGTCTTCCAATTACCGCCCGATTTGTACTAATAGTACAGAAGGCTGTAGCTGTAAACGTGCTGTCAAGAATAACTGACGTGGTTCATCCAAGAACACGGCGTCTACCATTATGTTCAAGCAAGTATAAGTGGCGTGCACCTAGGATATTATTTTTTTCTGGAATGGCTTGATGTAGCAGGTTTGCATTAGTTTTATGGCACAATTCTACTACATCGTTTTAAATTTGGGAGCCATCTTAGAGCGAGGGAATCTGTCGCCACATAGATGCATATAAATCCAAATGACTTTTCAGCTGATTTCAACGCACTTTGCCCCATCTCCATCGGTGGCCCCATTGCAGAGATATTCATGTTTTTATTTTATGGAAATTATCTCCTTGGTGCAACGAGGGTGTTTCTGTTGCACCTTAGGCCTGTTTCACAATTGTGTTGTGGCTTTCCGGTTTTTAGATGCGCCAGAGGATCGCAAAATCGGGTCAGACGGATCAGTTTTGTCCCCATTCATTGAGAATGTGGACAGAACTGATCAGGATGCATTCCATTCCGTTTTTTGTTGCGTTTCTTGACTGGACACAAAAACACTGCAATCTGCGGTTTTGAGTCCGGTCTGCGGAACGGAACAAATCGGATCCAGCATAAAAATTAATGTAAGTCAATGGTTCTGGTTGAGTTTTTTTTTTTTTTGGTTAGCGAAAAAAATAGATCCGGCACCCATTGACTTACATTGATTGTCAGACCGGATCCGCATTGTTCGGTTTAGATTTAAAACTGGATCCATCCGGATGTATTAAATGGCACGGATCAATTTAATTCCGGTTTTGAGATCCTCTGCAGGATCTCAGAACCGGAAAGCCACAACGCAAGCGTGAAACAGGCCTTAAAGGGGAATTCTCATCTTAGACAATGGGGGCATATCGCTAGGATATGCCCCCATTGTCTTATAGGTGCGGGTCCCACTGCTGGGACCCGCATCTATATCCAGAACGGAGCGGGGAGCGCTGCACCTGGAGCCACCACCAGGCGCAGCTCCCCACTGCAGCGCGCAAGCGCGGCCACCGCTCCCATTAATTTCTATGGAGCTGACGGAAGTAGCCGAGCCAGCGCTCGGCTATTTTTGGCTGTCCCATAGAAATGAATGGAGGGCGGCTGCGCATGCGCAGTGCGCCCTCATTCAGTTCGGGGGCTCCGTTCTGGATATAGGTGCGGGTCCCGCACCTATAAGACAATGGGGGCATATCCTAGCGATATGCCCCCATTGTCTAAAATGAGAATAACCCTTTAATCTCGCCTGGCCCTCTCACAACGACGTGTTCACTTCGGGAATTGGTGCTTGCGCAGTACAGGCCTGATGTATGCTAAGCTGAAGGAGTCTGTCCTGTACTGATGACTCTATATCTATTTTCTCTATACACAGAAGAGCCTGACGTCAGGATCAAGTCTCACAGATGCTTACATCCGGCTCCATGGGTGTACAGTGACGTCATTGGCCTCACGTGATTACACTATCGGCGCATGTGCAGTAGATCTGCGTTCGAGGAAGCATTGAGGATGACATTATCCTCCACCCGAACAAAGCTGAGTGTCTCCTCTTCCAGGTGGAAGCAAAGGTCATGCCCAGTAGTCAACTGTGGTGCTTGGGAAGCAGAAGCAAATCTACTGCACATTCACTGATAGTGTAATAAAGCCAGATGAGATGACTGGACCTGTTACTCAATGGCAGGAGGTTGTGGCATTAGTACCCACCCCTACCTAATTTACAAATTAATAAAATGTGAAATTACTCAGGGACGGCGCATGTGATCTGCATAATTCAGGTACCATTTTACTCAGTGGGATTAACCCTACTAGGCATTATGCCTGATTTAAAGGGGTTTTCCAAATAATTTTTTTGTCCTTTGTATGTTTCTAACTAGGCACATGTAATGTTTTTTCAATGCATTTACTTTTACTTCAGAGGCCCCTTTCTCAGATTTCACTGAAGGTCACATGACCTGTGATGTCAGCTTCTCTCTCTTCTCTGCTGATGGTTCGTGCACAAGCCTCAGAGATCAGATAAGAGTTTGTACACGAGAGGTCGCTGTGCTGGCCACTCCCCCCTGCACTGCCGGCTGCTGCTTTCTCCCTGGATTCTTTCAGATAAGATTTTAACCCCTTCAGCCAGCACAGAGTAGCTGCAGGCAGTGAGGAGACAAATGCTTGGCACAGGAGCTGACAGACTATAGAAGATCTGTAGTATTGCACAAGAACAGGTAGGGGAAGATCTTGTGTGTATCAGCAGTGTCATCGTACAGCTGGGACTTGTAGTGCTACACATACAACATGCTACTGAGTATCCTAGCAGGCAGACATGTCACTCAGGGCAGCACTTTTATTCACTCCCTTTGCAGAGCAGGGGGAGGGGCAGATATTGTTGTTACTGCAGGTAAACAAGCGCCAGAAGAGAACCAGGAAAATGAGGAGATATAGATTTTTTTTTTCCTAAAACTTGCTTAACTTAATTATATATTGCTGCCCATCAGATTTACAGTGCTATATCTTTTTTTCATAACTCGGACAACCCCTTTAATAGGATTGATTCTACTGACAGATGCTCTTTAAAGTGTACCAAAACTTTGACATAAACTTTATTAAAACCTATTTTAAATGCGAATTTGTTTTTTTGTAATATACAATATTTAACAACCAAAATATACAAGTAGGGGTTCACACCAAATATGGACTCTGAGTGCAACAACCAGGCTCCTGTGCCCCAGAGCTGAAAAAAGGAATATATGACAATTACAAAAAATGGTTAGCGCTCAAGGTATATTATAGGGGTTGTTTCTCTTCAGCAATTGGCATTTATCATATAGAGAAAGTTAATGCAAGGCAGTTACTAATGTATTGTGATTGTCCATATTGCCTCCTTTGCCGGCTTGATTCATTTTTCCATCACATTATACAGTGTTCGTTTCCAGGAGTTACAACCACCCTGCAATCCATCAGTGGTGGCCGTGACTGCATACTATAGGAAGGAGTGCCAGCCTCTGTCGTGGCCGGGATATTGGGAGTGCACAGTCGATGCTGTTTCCTACAGTGTGCAAGCACGGCCACCGCTGATGGATTGCAGGGTGGTTGTAACCATGGAAACGAGAAGTGTATAATGTGATGCAAAAATGAATCCAGCCAGCAAAGGAGGCAATATGGAGAATCACAATACATTAGTAAGTGCCTGGTCTTAACTTTCGCTGCATAATAAATGCTATTTGCTGAAGTGAGACAACCCCTTTAAATCTGGCAATCTTTATTATTAAAAATATATAAAGTAGATCAAATCTAAAATAAAATAAGGTTAACCAGTGGTAGATCCAAATAATAAAAGGCACATAAATGTTGTCTGAATATAACTGCTGTTTAAATATATAATATCACGATAAACTCCAATGTATGCAATAGATGTGCTGGTGATTGTGTTGCCAGGTAGCGGACTTGTAGATTGTTAACTTTCTGTAAAGGTGGGTTTCTACGTCCCTGTGTAACAGCCGATTGTCAGCTGCTCGTTCAGTGAAGGAGTATGAGGATGAGGGATCGCTATTGCAGTCGCTCGTCCTTATGCGGCTGCATTGTTTCTGGGCCGCAGATCGCTCTTCAGACCGCACAATCTGCTGCCCAGAAACAATAATTGGTGATCCTGCACGAATGACAGGATCACCCGATGGACGTGCATTTCAATCATTCTTCGGGTGATCGGCTGCACCTATAGAGGGGCAGATTGTCCGGAACAAGCGTACGCAGGGACGTTCGTTCCTGATAATCTGCATGAATATGGGGCAGTGTAATTCCACCTTAAGGGCCCGTTCACACAACCGTGTGAACGTATCCACACCTATTCTGCAAATTTGCGGAATAGGGGCGGGCCTGTTCACCTCTATGGGCGGCACGCTATCTTGCCGAGCCGCGGCTCAGCAAGAAAAGATAGAACATGTCCTATACTTGTCCGTACGCACGGACAAGTATAGGCATTTTCAATGGGGCCGCATGCCGTGTGTTCCGAGCGCTGTGGAACACACGCCAGGGCGGCCCCCGTTTTTATGCTGCTTCGCAGTAATGCAGACCCGCAAAAATACGGCCGTCTGAACGGGGCCTCAGTGTAGAACAGTCACTGTCTCATAGGAAAGATAAGTGTCTCAGATACGTGTAGCACAGAGAAATGTGTTACTGAGGAGGGGGTTACTCGAAACGCATCTAGCTTGTTTATGTTTGGTGATCTGTAGTCTCCTGCATTTGAAGTGGACCCAGCACTGCCGTTACAGACGTCTGTTAAAGGGATTCTGTCACCTAGGTTTAGCCTATAGAGCTGAGGACATGGGCTGCTAGATGGCCACTAGCCCGACCACAATATACATTGCCCATTGCTCTGAGTGCCTTTATTTAGTAAAAAAAAGTGATTTTATATATATGCAAATAAGGGTTATAAGGAGCCCAAGGGGCGGTTACTAATGTTTCTGGAGCCCAGCCACGTCCACTCCCAAGGAGCCCGGCACCGACCCGCATCCTCTGAATCTCCTCATTGCTCCCCGACGTTACACATTCAGAGCGCCGGTATAGTGCTTCTTCCCTGTGCTGGCATCAGCATCGGAGAACAAATTGCGGATGCGCAATCTGGCACGCGAGAGATTACGGCGCTCTGAATGTGTGATGTTGGGGGAGCAAGGAGGAGATTGAGAGGAAGGGGGGCGGTGCTGGGCTCTTTCAGAGTAGGCGTGGCTGGGCTCCAGTAACGTTGGTAACCGCCCCTTGGGCTCCTTATAACCCCTATTTGTATATGTATAAAATCTTTTTTTTTTTTTTTACTAAATAAAGGCACTCAGAGCTATGGGCAATGTATATTGTGGATGGGCTAGTGGCCATCTAGCAGCCCATGTCCTCAGCTAACAGGCAAGTAAGACATTGCGGCACAGTGCATCTATGTTATACACTTATCTTTATGGGCAGCCGCCCTCTGCCCGCGCACACATGCTAGAGCCTGGAAGACGCCGCGCAGCAGGAGAGTGAGAATACTCGCATGTTGCAATCTGAGCTGCAGCATTGTAAATCAATTACTGGCCAGTAAATGACACTATATTATACAAGACTATAAACGGAGACACTTATCTCTCCTATGGGACGGTAACAGTGCTGCACTTACAGCAGGGAACAACCTATCAAGTCCGCTACCGCTTAGTCCGCTTAGCACCAACAGGATTATTGTATAACTGCGAGTTTATCGTGACATCATATATTGAAACAGCATTTATGTGCCTTTTATGATTTTTTTTTTTTCGATGTTTAATATTGTGTTATTTGGATTTACCCCTGGTTAACCACTTGCTTACCGCTGCGCGACATTACACGTTGTGGCGGTAAGCTCTTAAAGGGGTTGTCTCACCTCAGCAAAAGGTATTTATCATGTAGAGACAGTTAATACAAGCCACTTACTAATGTATTGTGATTGTCCATATTGCTTCCTTTGCTGGCTGGATTCATTTTTTCATCACATTATACACTGCTCGTTTCCATGGTTACAGACCACCCTGCAATCCATCAGTGGCCTTTGTGCTTGTACACTATAGGAAAAAGAGCCGCCTTGGACCGTTTTTTGCTGGCTAGTGCTTTTTCCTATAGTGTGCAAGCACAGCCACCCCGACTGGATTGCAGGGTGGTCATAGCTAGGGATGAGCAAATCGATTTCGGATGCTTCATCCGAAGTCGATTCGCATAAAACTATGTTTGAATACTGTACGGAGCGAACACTCCGATGAGCCGAAGTTATAACTTTGCGAAGTCTCACGAGACTTCGAGTAATAACTTCATAAATTAGTTTCTACTGTAAAAAACCTTGGAACCGAACAGTAGCAAGGTTTTTTTTTACAGTAGACATTAATTTACGAAGTTATTACCCGAAGTCGTGCAAGACTTCGCAAAGCAATAACGTCGGCTCATCTGAGCCAATACATTCTTTCTCTACATAATAAATGATATTTGCTGACATGACAAAACCCATTTAACCGCAATCCCACGTATAAAAGCGCCTGGTAACATTGTGATCTGCTGGCATCTCATGGTGCTGCCGAACGCTGTGACTGTGCTGTCATTATACAGTTGCGGTCACAGTAAATCTGCTCGAGCTACTAGCTAATAGTATAGCAGACTACGTACACACACACATTTTCGCCATGTTTTGTTAAAAAAAATTTAACGGTTTTAGCGATAGTATAATGACCTTTGTGTGTGTAAAATACGCAAACGTGCACACATTTAAAGAAAAATAATTCAAAATCTAGGTTTTTTTGTCTTAGCTATATTTAGTATAGAGGAGGTTTTCTTTCTGTGTAAAATATACAAATGCCCGTTTATTTTTGTTATTTCTAAGAAAAAATTTAAGGGGGTTCTGTAGTTCTTCTAAACTGATGTTCTATCATCTGGATAGATCATCAGCATCTGATAGGCGGGGGTCAGACGCCCGGGAACCTCGCCGATCAGCTGTTTGAGAAGGCAGCTGCGCTGCAGGAACGCCGCAGCCTTCTCTGTGTTTTCCTCAGGCCCAGTGACGTCACGACTACTATCACTGGCCTGGGCGGGGCTAAGCTCCATTCAAGTGAACAGTGATACTAGGCCGGTGATAGTAGTCATGACGTCACTGGGCCTGAGGGAAACACAGAGAAGGCCGTGGCACTCCTTCAGCGCTGCTGCCTTCTCAAACAGCTGATCGGCGGGGGTCCCGGGTGTCTGACCCCCGCCTATCAGATGCTGATGATCTATCCAGAGGATAGATCATCAGTTTAGAAGAACTACAGAACCCCTTTAAAGAAAAAAACAAGCCAAAATCTGTACTTCGCTCACTGAAATAACAGCAGTGTATGGATTCCAGAGTTCTATAGGCACCTAAACTTCAGGTGCCTATTTTACAAGAAAAACTGGGGAAAAAAAGTTATTACAAAAGTATATTACAAAAATCTTTTTTTTTTTTTTTTTTTTTTAAATCACAAAGCTTATGTGAAAGTTTAGGTACACTTTAAATGTCAAAAAAATTCGCTTATACTAGAAGCATGTCTCTTTCAGAAATCTGATCTGTAAAATGAGACCTCAGACACTGGTCCTAAAACCAGTAAAAGAATCATCCAGTAGCTCACACTGCTTCCACAGTGGCCGCAGATGATTTATGTAGGTGGCGGTTTTTACCCCTCCGATAAGCTGTCTGAGGTTTTAGTTTAGCTTTCTGTATTAAATTATAGAGATGGCTCATCTTTCATGCATAAAATGCCTACTGCGCATTTAGCACACCTCCACAGTTTATCTCGCTGCAGCTTAATGGTAATTTCCAGTCTTCTCTGTGGGTGATGTGTTCTTCGAGAAGTCACTGACTTCACAAAGTAAGTAACGCAAACCGCTCTCCCGTTATCATTAAAAGGCTCCATCTCCAGGATTGTGCCAGGTGCTTGCCGCATACGGCAGAGCATTGTTCATCTGAAACGAACATCTAACGAAAGCCTGTTATTTCCGATGCTTTACCTTAACATTTGTGTCATTAATTGAATTGCATTTTCTAAAGGGTTATCAGCTAGGAGAGGCTGCCAAGCGACTACCCACGTCAAGTCATTGTACATATCTCCTCTCTTCCTAATTGTTGGGGGCTCGTTGGCTCGAAAACTTTTCTCAACTTCTCTTACATTCCAACTGCTTTGCTTGCCTCGTCACATTGCTCACTGGTCTGGGACCTAAATAATAGTTCACAGAGATCCAACAGGCAGTACACTTGTATATTCTTAAGGACTCATTCCCACGTCCGTAAGTGTTTTGTGGTTCCCAAATTGCAGATCTTCAAAACACGGACACAGGCCATGTGTGTTTCGCATTTTGTGGACTGCACATGGCTGGCACTATGAGAGAAATGCCTATTCTTGACCATGGCAAGACAAGAATAGGACATGTTCTATCTTTTTTGCGGGGCGGGGATGCGGACAGCATCTTTTGGGAAGCTTCCATAAGAAAGGTTTTTTTTTTTTTTTCTACGTGGACGTTTTTGGGTCTTGATGGCCTAACCATAAGATAGGCCATTACTATATGATTGTGAGGGTCAAACTATTGGCACCTCCAGTAGTCAGCTGTTTGAAAGAGCTCTGGCGCTCTCCATGGTTTACCAGGCTAGGCGGTGTGTCTGGTATTTACAGCTCAGTCTGATTCACTTGTATGAGCTGAAGCTGTGATAAATTGCTATAGCCACTACTAAGAGTACCATACTGTGTCAGGTAGTGGCGGCAAGAGTCAATTCCCCACCTATACTAAGGAAAGGCCATCAATTTAAAAGTTCCAATAATCCCCTTTAAAGGGAGTCTGTCACCACAAATTCACCAATTTAACTGTTCCTGGTGCCCTGCTACAGTATCCCAAACATACCTTTTATTATCTTTTTTTTTTTTTTTGAATGGAGCTCTGCTCCTCCTCTCGGCGACTTTTTATGATTTTTAAATATTTTTTTTTTTACGTTCTGAGCTCCTGCAAAAAAATACTATATGCAAATTATTTGAATAGAGCCAGAAGGGGCAGCCCCATCTCTAACTATGCCCTGGCATTCCTAACAGAATGGGGCCCGGCTCCTCCTCTCAGCACTGAATATACCCCAGCTTCTCCCTCTGGTCCTGATGTCATCAAGCCACTAGTTGAATTCCAGCGCAGGTGCACAGCTCAGCAAACTGCCTGCACGAGATTTTAACCAGTGGTTGAAATCTCACTCAGTCAGTAAAGTGAGTTGCGCTGTTCACCCGCCAGGAATTTAAAGGGAACCTGTCATCTCCGAAACACCTTCTGAACTAGAGTAAGTGGTGTATAGTTTAAGTGATGCTGAATCCGAATATGTAATTTTTATCTTCATACTCACTTCCATTCTGATGTTTTGCTCCCACAAACCTGCAGTAAAATGCACTCAGTGGACTCCAGTGCTCACTCACATAATGGAGAGGACTCAAAGAAGAGTTCAGGAGGTGTTTCGGAGATGACAGGTTCCCTTTAACTACTGGCTTGCTGATACTGGGACCAGAGGGAGAAGCTGGGGTCGATTCAGTGCTGAGGAGAGGAGCCAGGCTCCATTCAGTTGGGAGTGCCTGGGCACTGTTAGCTATGGGACCGCCCCTTGGACTCTAATCAAGTAATGTGCATAATATAAATGAAAAGACGTTTTACAGGAGCTAAACAAAAAAAAAAGCAGATAAAAACGCTTCTGAGGGGAGGAGCAGGGCTCCGTTAGTGATGAAACCACTCCTAAGGTTATTTTGTGAACGTCTTCAGATTTGTGTCTCTAGCCTTGCTTATAAAGAGATCTGCATACATTTCCTAGGGAACATTCAGTGAGATTGAAGCACTTTAGTAAATGAAAGCAGCAATGTGATTGGTTGTCATAAACAACTACTTTACTTTTCCTTTGCCCCAGTTTTGACATTTCTTCCAGTCTCTCCACTTAGTTCTTCCTCAGAGAAATATTCAGGTTTCAGAAAATGAAATGTTATTCTTTGTATAATCCAATTATTTTGTAATTCCTCACAGTTTTTAAGTGTAACACTTGTTTCATTTTTCAAATATTTAGGGACAGGGATTTCAAGTGTTTTTGCAATATAATTCATTAGTGAATTTTGCATACTTTTATTAAAAACTGCCTATAAAGTGTCCCCTTAGCAACTTTCTAGATGAAGAAGAATCCATCTTCAGTACGTACTGTACACTGAATACGACTATCTGTAAGATGCCGAGGCTCTACATTTTATCCTTTTACCGCAAACCCCCTTTTTCCGTGTCCCTTTGACTCTATAATTGACTGTCCGCACTAATTGAGTTCCACTCTCTTCTACCTTCCCAGCACTTAATAATTAACTAGCCACCAGGAAAAGCAGTGAAAGTACTGAAAAGTAGGGCTGATGGCGATTAGCACTGATGGTAAGTTATAGACGCAGAAAAGGGGAGGCAGTTGGTACGGAGAGAAGAGACAGGCTGAGAAGTCTTTCTCTGCATCTTACATTTTCTGCTTCATTGTCAAATCAATGTTTGGTCAGTGATTTCCATGAGTTATTGTCAGCCAGCATCATAGATAAGGTATAATGGAAAGATCTGCACTTATCCTGTGTTTTTGACCCCACTCCTCAGTGTACAGAGCATGCTGAAGACATATCCTCCTTAGAGACGCTCAATTAGAGAGTTGCTAAGAGGATACTTTACAGGATGTTTTGTTTAATAAAATATATTGCAAAAAATAAATAAAAATGATACCATCCATATCAAATTGGTCATCTCTTCTAAGCACTACTGCATGCAGTACTACATAATGGAATCGCTGGCAAGACTCTGGGTTACTAATTAATATGATGTTACTTAACCAGTGCCCCATTGGAATACATTGACAGGTCTCCTGAGCATGTGTTCTTAACCCTTTCAACCCCGGGCCTGTTTTCACCTTCCTGCCCAGGCCATTTTTTGCTAATCTGACATGTCACTTTATGTGGTAATAACTTTGGAACGCTTTTACTTATCCAGGACATTCTGAGATTGTTTTCTCGTCACATATTGTGCTTCATGACAGTAGTAAATTTGTGGCAAAATATTTCATTTTTATTTATAAAAAAAATACCAAATTTACCAAAAATTTGGAAAAATTTGCAAATTTCCAAAATTCAATTTCTCTTCTTTCAAAATACATAGTAATGCCTCCAAAATAGTTATTTTATTTTATTATTCCCCATTTGTCTACTTTATGTTGGCATCATTTTATAAATGTCAGGACGTGAGAAAGCTTAGAAATTTAGAAGCCATTTTTCAAATTTTCAACAAAATTTCCAAAACAATTTTTTTAAGCACCAATTCAGATATAAAGTGATTTTGATATGAAGTGCCATGAAAGACCCACTCGGCCAGTCCCAACTAAGACCAGTGGTTGGCTGAGAAGTCCTTTCCTGACAGGGACTCCCGGTATAGGAAGTGGAGACCGGACCAGAGCGGTGGAGGATCAGTGGTTCTTTTCAACCCATTCTTACCTGTTTTTTTAATGTACTCGCTTGAAACTAACTTTAAGGATGCAGCCAGTCCTATGAACAGATTTTTTTTTTTAAAATTTATGCTGTAATAAATATTTAGCAAAACTTTTGATACAGTATATCAAAGATTTAGATAGGTGTCGACCCTAGTGTGGAGACTGCCACTGATCGCTAAAACCAGGAGAAAGAATCGCTAACGCAGCACGCTGTCTCTCCTCGTTGCAGGAGATGGGCTCGTACACTTTCCACTCAGCATGACTTCAGCAGCGGGGAAACACAATGGTCTGTATGAGTAATTCGATTTTTTCGTTTTAGCAATTGGTGGGGGTCTCAGCACTCGGAGCCCCACTGATCTCATGCTTTGTAATGTTACTACGACATATTAAACACTTGCTGAAGTACAGGCACGCTTACCCTATACCAGGGATGGCCAGCCTGCGGCTCTCCAGCTGTTGCGAAAATGCAACTCCCAGCGTGCCCAGACTACCTACAGCTATCAGCCTACAGGAAGGCATGGTGGGAATTGTAGTCTTACAACAGCTGGAGAGCCGCAGGTTGGCCATCTCTGCCGTATACACTTACATTAGACATTATCTCAGGACACGCCTCTGTACCTATGTTGCATTCATGTTAAGATAATCCCTGTTGATTGGGTCGCTGGTTTAGTAGGTGCCCAGGATGGTTTTAAAGTTAGAAGAGGAATACCGAGCTCCAGCTGATAAAATCTCTAACTTTATTGGTTCAGATAACAACATGAACATCGGCCCACACAACCTGCTGCCATGTTTCAAGTCTCATGGACTCCTCATGCCAATTAGGTGCTTTCTATAAGGAGATATAGTATCTCCCGAATCTTGCAATACTATGAAATTACATGATAAGTATTGGAGTTCAGGTGTATACAGACATCGGTGGTAGGGGAAGGCCCAGAGAGCATGTGCTGTGGGATACTCATATATATTCCTATAATAATGTCAGGGTTCATGTCCCTAAACCTAAAGAAAAAGGAAGACTCACCTGTCCACAGTCCCACCACTGATTTGTTCCCAAATCTACATCCATGTTTGAGAACTTCATACAAAACTTTTTTCTTATCATCAATATCAGATTGGCAGGGGGTGTATGAAGAGAACGCAGTGCTTGCTCGTACGAGCGATGTGTTATCGTTTCTGTTTACTTGCTCTCTGTCGACGTAATATGTTTATTTTTTATTGTTTATATATTTAATATGTAAAATTGGGAAAAGGGGGATTTAAACTTAATATTTTGGCGTTTGTTTTTATTCACCATCTATTAGGGTGAATAAGATCTTACACTCTCCCTGCTGCCCTGTACTTTGTGCGCACAGTAGCAGGGAGCTTACCATGGCAGCCAAGGCTTCAGCAGCGTCCTGGCTGCCATGGTAACCGATCGGAGCCCCCTGATTATACTGCTGGGGTTCCGATCAGAAGCTACCACTGCATCACCAATGAAGGTGGGGGGGGGTGACCCTGTGGCCACCAATATTTCTAATACTGGGGGGGGGAGGGTTCCAGTGCGTCACCAATGAAGATTACTAATCTGTTAATACAAATACAGGAGGTGGGTGCCGGCGGCAGAATCACATACCCGACACCCGACCTATATGACAAGGTGCTGCAGTCCGTGGCTGTTAACCCCTCAGGCGGTCAACCGCCGTAGGTTGGGTGCCAGCTATGTGATTGTGTAGCCAGCACCCACGTTCTGTATTTGTATTAATGGCTGAGTTCTCTTCATTGGTGGTGCAGTGACCACAGCCCCTCCCCTCCTCTCCTCTCATTGTGGCAGCAGCAGCACAGGGCGGAGGGAGAGACTGCTTCTCCACTGTTCTGCTGAGGGAACATGGAGCGTGCTGAGAGCAGCGTGTGCCATGTTCTCTGATACTAGGCTGTGCAGTAGCATATCCCAGTATCGGTAACAGGCAAATCCCAGTATGGAATCGATCCGGGTAAAAAAGTATTGATTGGGTATCGATAATTTGATACCCGGTGCAACCCTACTGCCGCCTCCGTTTCATTCTATGGGACGGCTCTATAGTGTTCACTTGAACAGGAAGGAGCCTCCTCATTGAAGTGAGAGGGACGACATCACTGAAATTACACCTGCTCACTACTGCAGTGTCGATTGTGAGCAGGTAAAGGAAAACACAGCACTCGTACCAGCAAGCACTGCGTTCTCTTCATACAGCTGATCGCCGGTGGGGTTGGGGGCCAGGAGTCGGAACCCACCGATCTGATATTGATGACGTATCCTGAGGAGTATACCCTTTCAATGTATCTGATTATATGGTAAATGTAACCAAAAGCTGTGAGGTGGTAAAAGTAGGATTACTTTTACTGGCATTGTTTTACAATCCCTGCAATATATATATACACCCTCTCCTCCCTCTGTATACATTATATACCCTCCAACGGATCTGGCATGACCCACAATGCAAGTCAGTGGTGCCAGATCAGTTTTGTCGGACACAATAGAAAACTGATCCATCCCCCATTGACTTTCTGTGGTGTTCATGCCGGATTAGTCATTGCTTTCTTAAAGATAATACAACCGGATCCGTTCATAACAGCTGCAGCCGGTTGTATTATCAGTAACGGAAGCGTTTTTGCTGATCCCTGCCAGATCAAGCAAAAACGCTAGTGTGAAAGAAGCTTTAATGTATTATCATTATTACTATTTACACAGCACCTTCTTTATCTATACTGAACCAGAATCCATATGTCACTATGCAGATTTAACATCCAACAGTTGGTAGCGCTCCTGCGAGAGATGCGTTCTCTGCACGCACGGTTTATCTGCACACCGTCGACATCGCAGTGGCGAGCAGTGTAATTACAACTCTTCCGTCCCATTCAAAGCAGCAGACGTAGTTATACTCCGTCCCAATCAGGTAAATGGGACGGAGGAGCTGTAATTACACTGCTCGCTGCTGCGATGTCGACGGCAAGCAGATAAAAAATGGAAGAGAATGCAGTGCTCCACTTTAAACAGCTGATCAGCAGGGGTGCCGGGGATCGGATCTGATACTGATGACCTATCCTGTTGCCAATCTGATATTGATGACCTACCCTGAGGATAGGTCATCAATATTGGAAACCGGACAACCCCTTTAAAATCCTGGAATACCCCTTTAATGTTATAGCTGACTGTGTAGTGTTTTGCCTCCCTCTAAATATAAGGCTTGCTTTTATTCGAGAAGCTCTTATATTTCTTGGAAAAAAATCCATCGACTACGCTGCGGCGATCCGCTGAAGCAATGCAATGCTTTTTGTTTGTATTGGTATTGTTGTATGAATTAAGTCTTAATGTCCTTTTAAGTGTGTGGGAGACGACCGATGAGTGCTGGAGCTGCAGTAATTGCTCGCAGAAAATGGCCACTTGTGCTATGTTTTACTGGCGTCCTGACTTTACACTAAAGCAGAATCGCCACTCGGTGTCACTGTAACCTAGATCCTGAGCCGCTCTGGAGAGAGAACGAAATATAAAAAAAAACTACACCATTTTATAATCAAATGATCCAAAACTGAGCGCTTCAAAGGGGAGAATAATAAATGAATTGGTGGGGAAATGTAAATAGAGCCTAATTTCATTTCATTTTTGCGCTCGCCATGTTCACATTTGCTAATGGATTTTTGCATTTTGACATTTCTTTCCGCCTTCCATTTCTTCTTTCCTCTTACCCATACCAAAGCAGCCGCCCCGTATGAATGTGTTAACGCTGCGCCCAGCCGTCCCGTTTATTCGTCTAATCACTATAGACTGGCAAAACCGTTTATATCAATTATGTTATTGCAGCTATCATTACCTGTTTCTGATAGATTGCGTTTTTGTCTGGGCACCACCAGGGGGCACTGTAACTAAGCGTCAGGTGCCTTCTCCAAATGCTAATGTTTCATCACTAGTCAAGACGCATGAACCAGCAAGTTGAGGAGAGACAGCGCAACAATGACTTATTTGTGTTCAGCCTCGGCGTGCGTCTCATAATGAATAAACTCATCCGCACGTAGATCTGATGAAATCAATGAGTTGTGTATGAAATGCATTGATCATGTATGGAGCTGCGTACATCTCTCCCACCTCCTCCTATAACACCTCTCACCGCTTGCAATGATGATATGCTGGATGTACCTCGTATAGGCTCTGAGGCACAGTAACCTAGAGATTGTATGCGTTAGTTATATAGTTATATAGGTTACTAGCAGAAAGACCCAGCTTCGCCTGGGTATATTTCATCTATTTCATTTAATGTTTCTGTGTGTCGTTGCAGAGAGAAAGTCAATGCAGCTGACAGAAGTTGATTTTTACCTTCATTTTTTCAATCCCCATTGGCTGCGGAGTGGGAGGGGACGTGGCCTGACCGGGTTGGGGGCGTGGTTTACCGGGACCTTGGGGGGGGGGTGCTTTTAGGTCCTTCTTTTCAGGGTGGCCTGAATTATAGGTCAATGCTATGGTAATTTGAGGAAACACAGTGGGTAGCAGTGGAGGAAAACATTGCTTCGCACGGGTATATTTAATCTATTTCATTTAATGTTTGTGTGTGTGTCATTGCAGAGAGAAAGTCTCCTTCCCACCCATTCCTGTAGCTGACAGAAGTTGATTTTTACCTTCATTTTTTCAATCCCCATTGGCTGCGGAGTGGGAGAGGGCGTGGCCTGACCGGGGGCGTGGTTTAGCGGGACCTTGGGGGGGGGGTTGCTTTTAAGTCCTTTTAGTGGAAGAAAACATCTTTTATTACTACTGAACGGTAGTAGTCTAATATTAGTCTATTTCATCTAATGTTTCTGTGTGTTGTTGCAGAGAGAAACTCACCCTCCCACCCCTGCAGTTTATTTTTACCTTCATTTTTTCAATCCCAATTGGCTGCGGAGGGGGAAGGGGGCATGGCCTGACAGAGTCGGGGTGTGGCTTAGTGAAACCTGGAGCAGGTGTTGTAAGTCCTTCTTTTGAGAGTGGTGTGAATCACAGGTCGGTGCCATGGTAATTTATGAGGACACGCAATGGGTAGCATTGGAAGATTTACGACTGAACGGTCATAGTCCAATAAAATAGTCTAAAACATAAGTTACATTTATGGTAACCGGAATACCCCTTTAACAGTACCATCCACAGTGCTCTGCCCCTTTAAAGCATTGAATAGAAATGACTGGATTGTTACCTGAGATCCTCAGCTGGCTGCTAATCACCTGGCTGTGTTGTTATGGAAACCTGCTCTCCCTGTGTGTGTCTGTGCAGAGAATGGCATTTGGGGTTTAAAACCAATGCTGTCAGGCTAATATTGGCTAATGCAGGTCATATTTTGGGAATATCTCGGGAACGTTATGTCCTAGAAAGCTGAGACCTGGTCTAAAACCTTCCCGGGCACCTGATGTACCTGTGTGCCGAATTTGGTGAAAATCGGTCCAGTAGTTTGGTCGCGCATAGAGAACAGACAGACAGACGGACAGAAACTCATTTTTATAATATTAAGAGATTGTAACACTGTTTTTTATCTTTTTTTCTATATGCAGTTTGTGAATCCTGAAAAGGATCCAATTGTTAATTAAGGAGCTGAAATGACTTGTCCTCAGGCTGAAGCTTGGAATGGAATTTAGCAGTTCCCATTCTGATTCAGAAGGTCCTCTGACTGATGAGCTGTAAAGGTAGTGGAATGACCACCAGATTTTGAGGTTTTTTTTTTTTTTGTAGTTTGTGCTTTGCCATCATGGACAATGCATTGACTCATGTTTTGTAGTCAACCAATCCTCTCCTGTTGTACCTCATCATTACCTTATGTTTCCACAAAATAACTGGAGGAACATGCTTGGTCTTTTATGAGATGGTGGCACTGTGTAAACCATCTCCAGGGCTGTAGTAGAGGCCCCTTGAGGGTGGTGATGGGGGGGGACCATAGTGCATAATAGGTCATTAATGTCCTGGGGGAATTGCTATCAGAACCCCAAAATGATTTTAGACTCTTTCATTATACCCCAAAATGTATTCAGACACCTAAAAAATTCAAACCGTAGGTGACCTCCCATAATTAAAGGGGTTGTCTCATCTGAAATATTGTGGCGCATCACTAGAAGGTGGGACCTGCGCCTATCTCCCTGTATAGATGGGACCTGCACCTATCTCTCAAACAGTACCCCAAAGTGAGTGAGAGCACACTGTGCATGTACAACGTGCTCTAGTTTCGTTTGTATTGGAGTTTCGAAAATCACGCTCGCTTGTTTATTTCCCTTAGAAATGAATGTATAGTTAATCCCCAATACACAGGACAGGGGGTAACTTGCTACATTCAGAATACCAATTTAATAGAAAGTGTCCCCTGTCCAGGATCTAGACATTAGTTTCCCAAACCAGGTTACTTAGGAGTCTACCACTTTGTGGCCACACCAAGTCACAACATGAAACTGTCAGGATCTGCGTTGTGTGACCAACATGGCGACACGATGCTTCTTCATTCTGGTAGACGTGAATGCAGAGCTATTAGACGGCTGAGTTCTGGATTATACAATCTTTTCAAATCCCTGAATTCTGATTATCTGCTGAAAAGGCAATGAGTCCTGAAATATAATGTGTTTTATAGAATTTTAAATTAAACGCATTGTGTTTATAACCGTATAAATAAATGTTATTGTTCCTCAGCCTAAGTCCCCAGTAATCTTCACAGCGGTCTTCTCCATCACTTCATCAACTTTGAGAACTGTTCCCGAAAGCGTAATACATTGTTTTGTTTCTCCCGGCAAATATAGGCGTAATGTTACTAAATGTTGTCTTGTCGTCTTAAAGAGAACCTGCCAGCTGGAAATAGCCCCTCAGACCTTCCATAGTAGCTGACCACTCTGCTTGACATGTCCCCTGGTCAGAGGTCGCAATAATGCCTGTACAAGCGTCATAGACGCCTGTTCAGGCCATTTTACTCCCTGGAAAAAGTCTAAGGCGTTCCATTACGCCTTAGACTTTTTCCTCACATTCATCAGCGCAGTGAGCGCTGTGAACGGCGCAGGCAGAGATGCTGCCTGTACCTGAAATAACCAATAGCAAAGCTCCGGACAGCATGGAGCTTTGCTATTGGTTAGTTTGGGCGGGCGCAGGAGCGATTCAGGTCCTGCATCAGGGGAAGCCGACTGGAAGGAGGAGGGGCCCGCTCCCGGGGATGCTTGAATATGGAGTTCCGGGGGCGCTGCCCGAGGACCCTGGCGGTGGAGCTAAGCACTGGGCCCGGACATGAAGATGGACGCAAGGTGACAGCAGCGTGTAACGTAATGATGTATGTGATGTATGCATGCAGTTTGTGATCATCATAATCAGGATGTATACATTACACCCTGCACTACATACATCACACACTGCACCACATGCATCACACACATGTATACATCACACGCTGCCCCACACACATCACACACTGCACTACGTGCATCACATTACACCCTGCACTACATACATCACACACTGCACCACATGCATCACACACATGTATACATAACACGCTGCCCCACACACATCACACACTGCACTACATGCATCACACACATGTATACATCACACGCTGCCCCACACACATCACACACTGCACTACATGCATCACACACATGTATACATCACACGCTGCCCCACATACATCACACGCATGTATGTGGTGCAGTATGTAGTGAAAGCAGACAGGCTATTATAGCCATTAACATCTGTTAATGTATATACGTTTTTTGTGTTTACATTAAATATATGGCAAAAATGTAATGTGAACCCGGCCTAACTGACAGGAAAGTAGCTGAACAGACTCCGCTTACTATGATGGAGTCCATTCAGTTTCCATTCAGGAGCCTGTCTTTTTACCAGACCAAAAAAGTGCTGCATGTGAGGCTTTTTTGTCTGGTCTTTTGACAGAATCTGCAACAGACGCCCTGAACGCAGCCTCCAACGCAGATGTGAACAAGTGTAGGCCGATATATTATGTATTTGAATTACTGCAAATTTCGTACTCCTCCTCGGGCAAAAATACTTCTCAAAAATGACCGGAGAAGTATTTTTACTCTTCTGGAAAAAAAAGTAGTGCGACCTCTGTCCCTGGTGATAACATCCGTTGGTTTCTTTCTCAGAAATTGCATTTTGATCATCTCTCGCTCCGTATTTAAATAAGTGGTTTGGAGCAGCATAGTAACCTAGTTTGTAAGGCCTTTTTCACACTGGCATTACTCGTTCCCCTGCCCTATCTGTAAAAACCATGTTCACCTGTGCGCTGCCGGAAGTCCTTCCAGCCCCATTCACTATAATTGGCACCGTCAGAGATCTGGCTTCAGCACGGCAAATATGCCGAGAGGTGGTCGGACAAATACCGCCGCAGTTTTTGTACTATTGTACTTGGTTTTGGCTCACTCTTTGGGAGGTTTTGTTGTTACCCTAACCACACTACAGGGTCACTGTCTTTTCAGATGTTTATTCTGAAGGGCTTTGTGAAGCTCCTGCTGATCAGACTGGTCAGTCTATGTTTATGGACCTCGCTTTTTGCGCCGGCGCCCAGTCAAGCTAGGACACTTTGCCACAAAGTTGGAAGTAAACCTAGATTCGCCCATCAAACTGCCAGATGGTAAAATGTGGTTTGAACACATTTCCACTGCTCAAGAGTCTGGTGCTTTACACCACTCTAGGTGAAGCTTAATATTGGGCATGGTGGCTTGTGTACAGATGCTCAGTAGCAAGGTAAACAAATAGGCCTGTGACCAGTTAAAAGGGTTTTCTGCAATTTTTCCTCAGGGTAGGTCATCAGTATCTGATCGGTGGGGGTCTGACACTGGGGACCCCTGCCGATCAGCTGTTTGAGAAGGCACCTGGCACTGGCTTCTTGCAGCCTACTAAGCACAGCGCTGTACATTGTATAGTGGTTGTGCTTGGTATCATGCTCAGTCCCATTCACTTGAATGGTGCTGAGCTGCTCCTAGGCCACGTGACTGATGAATGGGTCAACCAGGGAGAAGGCTTTGGCGTTCACAAGAGCATTGCTGCCTTCTCAAACAGCTGATCTGCAAGGATCCCAGGCAGGGCCGTTTTAAGACATTGGTGGGCCCAGTGCAAAGATCAAGAGTGGGCCCCCCCCCCCGCTCCAACCCCTCTCCCGCCCCACACTCCACGCCCTGTCCCCCCCCGGCCCCACACGCCACACGCTCCACCCCTGCCCCGCCCCCACATGCATTTTGCCTCCTTAAAAAAATAAATAAACACCAAATTTTATTTGTTTTTACCATATTGAGGCAGCAAAAGGCCTTGGTAAGTAACCTTTTTACCCTATGCTGCTTGTATCTAAACATAGCCCTTAGGCTATATTAGTTATTGATGCGCATAGGGTTAAATAAGTTACCCAGCAAGGCCTTTGCTGCCTCAATATGGTAAAAACAACAGCATAAGGCCTTGCTGGAAACATATAATCATATGCTGCTTAAATGATGCATGCAGAACTTTTCTGTCCGGTCTTTTTAACAGAATCTGTGACCCAAACGCAAATGTGAATGGATAGTATTCGACGTATAGCATCAGATGTATGTTTACACACAAATACAGAGCAAGAACCAAGATCACTACATACACACAGCACCAAACCAAACCATAAGTCAAATACATCACCAGAACCAGTTCCTCTACATAAATACCAGCACCAGAACCAAGTTCTCTACATAAATACAGCACCAGAACAGTCTCTAAAGCACCAGAACAAGTTCTCAACAAATACAGCACCAGAACCAAGTTCTCTACATAAATACAGCACCAGAACCAAGTTCTCTACATAATACAGCACCAGAACCAAGTTCTCTACATAAATACAGAACCAGAACTAAGCTCTCTACATAAATACAGAACAGAACCAAGTTCTCTACATAAATACAGAACCAGAAGTAAGCTCTCTACATAAATACAGACCAGAACCAAGTTCTCTACATAAATACATCACCAGAACCATGTTCTGTACATAATACATCACTAGAACCAAGTTTCTACATAATACAGCACAGAACCAAGTTCTCTACATAAATACATCACCAGAACCAAGTTCTCTACATAAATACAGCACCAGAACCATGTTCTGTACATAAATACATCACCAGAACCATGTTCTGTACATAAATACTCACCAGAACCAAGTTCACTACATAATACAGCACATAACAGTTCACTACATAAATACAGCACAGAACCATGTTCTGTACATAAATACATCACCAGAACCATGTTTCTGTACATAAATACATCACCAGAACCAAGTTCACTACATAAATACATCACCAGAACCAAGTTCTTTACATAAATACAGCAGAACCAAGTTCTCTACATAAATACCAGTTCACATAAATCAGAACCAAGTTCTCTACATAATACAGCACCAGAACCAGTTCTCTCATACATAAATAAGCACCAGAACAAGTTCTCTACACATAAATACATCCCAGAACCAAGTTCTCTACATAAATACATCACCAGAACCAAGTCTTACATATACATCACAGAACAAGGTTCTCTACATAATACATCACCAGAACCAAGTTCTCTACATAAATACCACCAGAACATAATACAATCACCAGAACCATGTTTCTACCAAGAACCAGTTACCAGTTCGTTCTACATAAATACATCACCAGAACCAAGTCTCTACATAAATACCAGCCAACCAGTTCTACATAAATACATCACCAGCCAAAGTTCTTTATATAAAACAGCATTAGAACCAGTTCTCTACATAAATAATCACCAGAACCATGTTCTGTACATAATACATCACTAGAACCAAGTTCTCTACAGAAATACAGAACCAGAACCAAGTTCTCTACAGAAATACAGCACCAGAACCAAGTTCTCTACAGAAATACAGCACCAGAACCAAGTTCTCTACATAAATACAGCACCAGAACCAGGTTCTCTACATAAATACAGCACCAGAACCATCTGAGGTAGTCATCCCTCGCCATATGACCGTGTAGGGTGTGCAACTACAGCTCCAGTATGGCCTGAACATGTGGCAAAGGGATGCTGGGAGTTGTTGTTGCACAAAACAGCATGCTACCACCCATCATTAGGCTTCTTTCACACTTGAGTTCAGACGGATCCGCCGAAAATGCATTCGTTTGCTTACCGTTCAGAACGGATCAGCATTGCCTATGTTTTGCCTATGTTTGAAAGTCCCATAGGGAACGGATCCGTTTGCTAATGTTGCATTAGCAACGGATCCGCTCCCATTCACTTGCATTGGAGCGGAGACGGATCCGCATCCATTCCGCTTGGTCAAGTGGACACCAAAACGCTTGCAGAGCGGAATGGAGACAGAACAGAGGCAAACTGATGCATTCTGAACGGATCCTTATCCATTCAGAATGCATTAGGGGAAAACTGATCAGTTCAGGACCGTTTGTGAGACCCTGGAACGGATCTCACAAACGGATCCTGAAAACGCCAGTGTGAAAGTAGCCTAAGGGGTTGTTTCACATATCAGTTTTTTGATCAGTTATTTCCATCAGTTATTTTGAGCCAAAACCAGGAGTGGACACTAAACAGAGATCAGGTGTAATGAAAAGATCTGCACCTGTTTGGTGTTTTTTGACCCGCACCTGGTTTTGGCTCACAATAACTGATGGCAATAACTGATCAAATAACTGATGTGTGAACAACCCCTTAGCTGTAGATCATCCAGGTGACTACAACACTCATCATACAACAGTCAGTAGCAGAATAATCATTTCCATTGTTACTTACTTACAGGTGACGTCTTCTCTGAGTTCTTCCCGCATCTGGCTCAGACCCACCATGATGACTTCTTCCGTGTTCCGTCCACAATTCAGCTCTGCAGATTTTGCAGAGAAGATCTCTTTTATCTTCACACTTTACCAACACATCCTGCAGACTGACACAGACTCATCTCAGTGCCACATACTGTGCCCTGAATATAACAGCAGCATTAGTGCTACACACAGATACGGTGTGTATTAGATGTAGTGTGTACTGATGTGTGAGGTATAATAGATGCAGTGTGTACAGATATATAGTATATACAGCAGTGTACTGACATGGGAGGTGTGATGTATACTGCTTTGTATACTATATACCTGTACACACTGCATGTGTTATACCTCATATATCAGTACACTGCTGTATATACTATATATCTGTACACACTACATCTATTATACCCCACATACCAGTACACTGCTGTATATACTATATACGTTTACCCACTGCATCTATTATACCTTGTACCTGACGTATCAGTACTCTGTATGTATACTATGTGTCAGGTGTGAGGTATAAAAGATGCAGTGCATACAGATATATGTGGACGGTCATATATTATGGTCACTGTGTGAGGTATTGGGGGTTGTAGTTAAGGTTCCAGTCAGTTTAAGGGATAGGATTAGCATTAGTGTTAGGGGCCAGTATTGGCGGTTAGGGGCCAGTATTGGCGGTTAGGGGCCAGTATTAGCATAAAGCTACATTCAGACGACCGAAAGTGTTTAGCAGCCCACAAATTGTGGATCCGCAGAACACATTTTGCAGACCGCACAGTGCCAGCCCTATATAGAAATGCATATTATTGCAGGCAAGAATAGGACATTTGCTTTATATTTTTTGTGGGGCCACGGAACGGAACTACGGATGTGGACAGTACATGGTGTGGTGTCTGCATCTTTTGCGGCCCCATTGAATTGAATGGGTCTGCACTCATTCCGCAAAATTGTGGAACGGATGCAGACCCAGAAATATGGTCATCTGAATGCACCCTAGGGCCAGTATTGGGGGTTAGAGGCAACATTAGGGTACATTCACATGATGTATTTCTATTAACTTCAATGGGGCTGCAAATCCGTAGTTCCGCTCCACCAGCCCTGCAAAAAAGATAGAGCATGTCCTATTCTTGACCGCAATTGCAGACAAGAACAGGCATTTTTATCATAGGGCTGGGCATGTGCCAGTATCCGTGTTTTGTGGAGCCGCAATTGTGGATCACAAAACAAATATGGTGATGTAAAGGAGAAAGTATTAGGGGTCAGTACCGTACATTAGGTTTAGCGGTCAATATTAGGGTTAGGGACAGTATTAGAGTTCAGTATTAGGGTTAGGGGGTCCAGGGTTAGAGGTTAGTACCAGGGTAGGGGTCAGCACAGGGATTAGGGAGAAGGACAGGGCCAGTATAAGGGAAGGGGGGGGGAGACAGGGCCAGTATTTGGGGGTGAGACAGGGCCAGTATTTGGGGTCGATTCTAGGGGGTCAGGGGCCAGTATCAGGGTTAGGTCAGGTTAGAGGTCAGTTACAGAGTAGGGGTCAGGGGCCAGTACTAGGGTT